>CAXKVI010000035.1:106179-342033 GCA_964058755.1 Campiglossa producta | reverse complement strand
GAATCATAGCAATAGCAAATTCATAACATCCTAGAAAAATCCTTACTTACATATATGAATCAAAAGAATGCTGTCATCAAATGTGGGTACGTAAGTAAGTTAGATACTAACACAAAATAGATAGGGAGGTGTCAATCAATAGGTGCCCAAATGTTTGGTATGGCGGCTCGTTGATAGGTCAAGTATATTAAGTACCGATACAGACATATCCGAATGGCAATGGGTTTTGTATCTAATATTTGTACACAGTGTCGTCTGAGGGCGCTAGCTGCTTATCTCCCTTCCTGTTTTTTCCTACCATTATACATAAATAGACAAATATAAAAAGAACTTCTTCTTGAAGAAAATCTATAGAGATATCATTAGGTATTTTTGGCTCTGTGTACCCAATTACGTTTATTTTGAACTGAGCCCGGCAGTGCCAGTTTTGATCACTAATTAGATGAAAACTATCCTATCTGGGAACTAGTTATAGAGAGCTACGAAATGGCTGGTTCTATAAACGAAATGGACCAAGCTCTGAATCAGCATCAGCAACAAAGCTAATATTTTTAGGTGGAGTACTTAGACAGAGTTTACAGTTAGCTTATTTTGTCCCCAATTAAAAATATAACATTTTATTGCCGCTGGTAATTTGTTGTTTGTGTTGTTCCTGTCCCCACTTGGCCTTACTCTGCAAACAATGTGATGGCAGTTGCAGCTTACTGATTTAATTTTAAAGTGCAATAGAAAATTCTTTATATGTAATCTGACAAGATAGGTAGCAAGCAAAATTCTGTGGTATGCCCTCCATGGCATCAGTATTGGAAGAAGTAGGGAGAGCAAGTAGGAAAGGTAGTGGGAGTGGAAGGGATGGAGGAATGAATAGGTGAAGGGGGTGAGTAAAGTTAGGTGTATGTAGAGTTTGTGGTAAAGGTGCAAAAATGGAGACAGAGGGAGAGAGAAATATAGAAATAAAGATAAATATAATGATAATGATTAAGACAAATATATAAAATAAACTAAAGATGACGGTAAATATAAAATATAGATATAGATAAAGTTGAAAATAAAGGAGAGGATAAAGATACAGCTAACGATAAAATGAAGATCATTGTAAAGATAATAACCACCACGATTAAGATAAAGATAAACAAAAACTAAAAGATGAGGTTATCGAAACAGATATAGATAAAGATAGTGATAAAGATAAAGGTTATTAAGATTAATTGTTAAGATAAAAATTCAGGTAAAGACCAAGATGATTATGAATATAAAAATAAAGACAAAAATAATGGTAAATAAAAAGATGATGACAAAGATAAAGGCAAATATAAAGATAAAAATAAAGAAAAGGTAAACATAACGATAAACATAAAGATTAAGATAGATGTAAAGATATATATAACAAGTAAGGAAGTCTAAGTTCGGGTAAACCGAACATTAAATACCCAGCGTAAGGAAAGAATCAATTGAGGAAATTTTCAATTATATTTTAATAAGCGATAAATTTCGCGAAAACTGACATTACACTATTCATGTGTCTCCATAATATATTATAGCGCGGCTTGGAAATTGCTATTAAGGAAGTGTTTTACTTGAGATGTATTCAGTTCAATGCAATACAATTAATTTTGAGTTGCTTATTTACAAATCTCATTAAACGTAGTTTCCATGTGACAATATTTTGTCAACTGTAGTACCTAAAATGTTTATATTTTTTATATATGTATATTATAGCTTGGGAAAAACGAACTCAATAAATTTATTAGTTAGTTTATAAAATTTATATTTATTTATGCTACTGTATATGTACATTGTTCGACTGCCCTCAAAATCTTATTTCTAGTGAATTCATTTCTTACTTCTAATATACTTAGGCCTAATTTGTTGACAAAGTTTTAAATTTACGACTCGGTCTAGCCTTGCTAAATATTGAATTATCACGAAACTGGAGTAGTTTCTGATGGTTTAACAAAAACAAAAAACAAATGAACAGATTCGCAATCTAAAATAAACCTTAATTTCGCTCTAACGCTTAATTCCTTACCGTTGAGGTGTGTCGTAATTTTAAATCTTTGTTAATAAATTGGCCGATACATACCTAAGTATACGAAATTAAAACTAGTACAACATCTTTTAATACTCGTTAATAGTAGACAATTCCTGACAAAGGAAGAACAATACAGAAAATTATAATCCATCAACGACCAAGCAATTTAACTACCAAATTATAATATAATTATACTATTTTAGTTATTTACCTAACCGAAATATGTAAATTTATGTGATTTTCGAAATTTTCCATATCGAAAGTGCTCGTGGTTGGGAAGCGATTTCATTTAATTTCATCAGGTATACTTCCTATAACTCTAGTATACCTTGTGCCAAATTTCATGATTCTACCGTAATCAGTTTAAAAATTATGACCAGTGTTTTAGATGATTTTCGAATTTTTCGGTATCGAGAATTGCCGTGCTTGGAGGGGGATGTTAGCCAATTTCATCACGTATACTCCCAACAATACTAGCATGATTTGTGCCAAATTTCATCGTTCTACCATAATTTGTTTAAAAGTCCAGTCGAAAATCATAATCTATATATATAAAATTGGATGTACGTATGTATGTGGCTTATGGACTCCAAAACTACTCGGCCGATTTTGTTGAAATTTTGGGGATAGATTAGTAGGAGCCTGGAGAGTGTTTCTGTAAATTTTTTTTATAGGAAGTGGACCCGGGACCGCCCTATTCGAAAATATCGTATAAATGGCTGGATTTACTTGATATTTGGTATGTAGATAGCGTTATGCTTAGATTAAAGTATAGGATGATTTTTCTTCCGGGAAGTGGACCAGGGACCGATCTGTAAACAATCGTATTTATGACTCGAATTGCTTGCAACTTGGTATGTAGGTAGCTGTATGCTTAGATTAATATATAGGATAAATTTTCTTCCGGGAAGTGGACCCAGGACTGACTTATTCTAAAGTATCGTATAGATGGTTGGATTAACTTTAAATTTGATATGTAGGTAGCGTTAAGCTTAGGTTAAAGTGTGGGAAAAGTTTTCTTCCAGGAAGTTTATCAGGGCCCGATATATTCTAAACAATCATATTTATGACTCGATGAGCTTGATATTTAGCGTGTAGCTGGCGTTTCACCATGATAAAATATGAGATAATGTATCTTCCGAGAAATGGTAAAAATGGTAAAATCTTATTCAGGTGATTTTCTTTGGCGTAGCAACGCACGCCGGGTATTACTAGTAGAATGATAAGAGAGATTCACCTATGAAATTATATCATTTTATTCATTTCAGCTACCGAGATATGTCTCTTCGTGTGATTTTCGAAATTGTCGATATCGACAAAAGAGGCGTGGTTATCATCCGATTTCGCCCATTTTCTCTAAATTTTTACTCAAGTTATCGTATACACAGACGGACAGACGGACGGACATGCCTGAATGAAATCCTCTTTTCAAACTAAGAACTTTCATATATGGAACTCTATATCTATCTCGATTATTTTGTGCCGTTACGTACTACCGTTATGTGAACAAAATTAATATACGCTCGTACTAGCACTGGTGCGCTGGGAATAAAAATCGTAATGGAGAGACTAGGGGGTTCATCCTACCAAAATACATATATCATTTTAGCCATTTCCGTCACCGAATTATGTCAATTTATGTGATTTTCGAAATCGAAAGTGGGCGTGGTTGGAGAGCGATTTTTCCAATTTCATCATACCCCTAACGATACTAGTATGCTTTGTGCCAAATTTCATCCTTCTACCCTAATCAGTTTAAAAGTTACGACTAGTTGAATTTTCAAAAATGCCTCCTTTAAAGTGGGCGGGACCACGCCCACTTTAGAAAATTTATCAAAAAATCATTATGTAATGGTCAGAAGGGTTCACCTATAAAATTATATCATTTTACCGATTTCCGTTATCGAATTATGTCAATTTAGGTGATTTTAGAAATTTTCGATATCGAAAGTGGGCGTGGTTGGAGGGCGATTTTATCCAATTTCATCTGGTATACTCCCATCGATGCTAGAATGCTTTGTGCCAAATTCCATCGTTCTATCGTAATCAGTTTAAAAGTTACGACCAGTCAAATTTTCAAAAATGCCTCTCTTAAAAGTGGGCGGTGCCACGCCCACTATAAAAAATTTATGAAAAAATCATAAGAGAATGACCAGGGGGATTCACCTATAAAATTATATCATTTTAGCCATTTCAGCTGCCGAGATATGTCAATTTGTGTGATTTTCGAAATTTTCGATATCGAAAGTGGGCGTGGTTGAAAGGCGATTTTATCCAGTTTCATCAGGTATACTCCCAACGACACTAGTATGCTTTGTGCCGAATTCAATCATTCTATCGTAATCAGTTTAGGAGTTACGACCATTCAAATTTTCAAAAATGCCTCCCTTAAAAGTGGGCGGTGCCACGCCCACTATAAAAAATTTATGGAAAAATCATAAGAGAATGACCAGGGGGGTTCACCTATAAAATTATATCATTTTAGCCATTTCAGCTGCCGAGATAAATCAATTTTTGTGATTTTCGAAATTTTCGATATCGAAAAAGGGGGCGTGGTTATCATCCGATTTCGCCCATTTTCAATAGCAACCTACCTTGACCAGAAAGTAACCTGTGTACAAAATTTCATGCAAATATCTCAATTTTTACTCAAGTTATCGTGTACACGGACGGACAGACGGACAGACGGACGGACATGCCTTAATCAACTCCTCTTTTAATCCTAAGAACTTTCATATATGGAACTCTATATCTATCTCGATTATTTTGTGCCGTTACATACAACCGTTAGGTGAACAAAGTTAATATACCCTTGTACTAGTACTAGTACTAGTGCGCTGGGTATAAAAATAATGACAAAGATAGATTAAGTCAAGCTAGATTAAGACAAGATAGATTACGACAAAGATGAAAAGGACAAAGATAAAGTTGATGATTGAGATGAAGATGAAGTAGAAGATAAAGGTAATGACAAAGCTAAAGCTAAAGATAAAAGTAAATATGTATTAATAAAAGGATAAATAGAGGGATAAAATAGAGGTAGAGATTAAAAAAAGAGTGAGATATGAGAAGGAGAAAATACAGAGTAGGTTTGCAATATATTAAATTTATAATTCTTTATTTTTTTGTTCTGGCCACTTTAACCAAATTTTGGATATAACAAATTCTGCCAGATATGCGCTGTGACGCGAAAAAGGATGAATTTCTCCTTCCTTACCACCGAGATAGCTAACACTAAATAACTGATATTTATAAGAACTAACAAACTAAAATCCCAACATAAAGTGCAAAGATGGAGGCATTGAAGAAAAGTTATGACGCCATCCAATATGTGACTGGTCCACCGACTCCATACATACAGACACAATGCACAATACGCTATTAATTCCTACATTCATTCATCAATCCAAACATTTGAAAGTCTGTTTGAATAACCATTCAAGAAGTTGCTGCAACGATTGACTTGTCTAGTCTTTCACAATTCCAAAGTTGCCATACGTTCCAGTCGTGCATTATTTCATTCAACGCCAGATTTTAATCAGCGTGTTATTGTAATTTATGCAGTTGACAATGCCATGGTACATCTTGGATGTTGCATGAGGTTTACTGAATCCAAGCATATTTGTGCTGTCTTTTTTTGCACATGCGCACCTTTTGCAGAACAAATGTTCATGCACACAAACCTGGGGCACTCATATTGGATGAATGTGTGCTTGCAGGCACACAGGTGCTGTGCCGCGATTAAATGCCAAACGCCGCTATGTCTGATTTGTGATGCACCATAATTTAACTAGCGAGTTGCACATTGGCGCACAATTTGAGTTTTGTGTTCTGTTGGCGGAGCCAATAATCGTAAAGTGTGCGATCTCGCAACTTAAGTTATTGCACAATTACCGCACAATACCTACTACCTACTGCACTTTTGGTCATTCGCTCAAAAGATGGACGGCGGCGCGTAGCATCCAACAAATAAAATGTTAGCGCCTTTTCTACATGCTGGCGGTGGAACAGAAGCCGTGCATATTTTTATACGTATTTTTTGTTGTTACAACACCATGCGGTGGATTAAGGAGGCGCGTATTTTATGTTTGTGGCTTTTAAGACCAAAATGAGATACCAAATTCGCGTATTGCGACCGCAATGGGATGCATTTTTAGGTGGAAGCACATTTGCAGAGAAACGAGCAGTAAAAGTGAAATAACTTTTCACTTAATTGACGGAATAATCTGCTGACTGGAATGAGTTAATGAGTAAATCAAATGGGTGGTTTTATGGACGCAGATGTGCACTTCACAGTGGCGGCTTAATTTGGAGGCTACTGAGAGCGAATGTAAGCTTTCAAAAACTTTCAACTCGATAAGACCAATATAGTGGGACAAGATTCCACTCAGACATGAATGTCTAAGATGTCTACCTGCACTTTTCGACATTAAAACCCCACTGGATCGGTTTATTTGGTTGATTTTCCAAGCCCGAAAACGCATTTATATCTTGGCAAATACCGGAAAACCATCTTGCACTTTTAGTACAACATTCGATCAGCACTTCATCAGTTGGTGACGATTCTCAGCACCAAAGCCACGTCAGTCTGCATGTGACATGCCAATTTCAATCCGCTCAGCATCTGGCATAATTTGATGTTTAATTTTTGACGGTATGTAAATCGTGAGCTGACATTTGCTTGGCGATCAGATTGCAGATGTCCTACATGCAGTGCTTGGTTATGCATACATGCATACGTACATATCTACTTACAAACATACTTTTATACATCCGTTAATATTACACATTACTATTAGAGCGAGATCCCAGAGCCTAAAAGCGTCACTTATTTTATAATGGATGAAACCAATACCGATCGATAGTCCTCCCCGAATCTAGAAAGAATGTGAAAATTTTAAAGCTGTACCTATGACAAGGGCCTAGGAATCGGGGGTCAAAGTCGCCAAAAAATGACCCTAACTTCACTTATTTTATAATGGATGATTTTCACATATTTGACGTAGATTACCACCCCGCGTCAGTATCAAGTGTTGTTAGACCCGTACCAGTGACAAGGCTCCAGCCAGACACCCCCAGTTCGCGGATTTTCCTATGGAAATTTATTCTGTTTTACTAATTTCACGCATTTGGACCACTTTGGCTGCTTTTAACTACCCAATATTTTCCCATTTTTTGTAGAACACTACCCTCAAGTAGTATCAGGAATTTTTAGACTTCGTCCCATGGAAAAAACTTCAGCCAGACACCTCAAAACTCGGGAAATTTCACTAATTTTTACTGCGCTTTCACATGTTTAAGCGGATTTGACCAACTTTGGCCTCTTTTAAATAACAGATCTTTACACATGTATCGTAAAATGCTACCCTTAAGTAGAATCAAGAATTTCTAGACATCATCCCATGGAAAAAACTTCAGCCAGACACCTGAAAGTTCGAGAACTTTTATTTTCCTATTAATTTGCTTTCTCTTGTTTGTCCCACTTTTACTAATTTTAAATGATAGATCTTTTCACATGTGTCGTAGGACACTACCCTTAAGTAGTTTCAGTAATTTTTAGACCTCGTCCCATGGCAAAAACTTCAGCCAGACACTTCAAAACTCGGGAAATTTCACTCATTTTTACTGCGCTTTCACATGTTTAAGTGGATTTGACAAACTTTGACTACTTTTAAATAGCAGATCTTCACATATGTGTCGTAAACTGCTACGCTTAAGTAGAATCAAGCATTTCCAGACATCATCCCATCGCAAAAACTTCAGCTAGACACCTCAAAGTTCGGGAACTTTTATTTTCCTATTAATTTGCTTTCTCTTGTTTGTCCCACTTTTACAATTTCTAAACGACGGATCTTTTCAGATGTTTCGTAGGACACTACCCTTAAGTAGTTTCAGTCATTTCTAGACTTCGCCCCATGGCAAAAACTTCAGCCAGACACCTCAAAGCTCGGGATTTTCACAAATTTTTACAGAGATTTCACTTGTTTCAGCAGGTTTCTCCAACTTTGTCCACGTTTAAACGGCGGATCTTTACACATGTGTCGTATAACACTACCCTTAAACGGTATCAGGCATTTCCGGACTTCATTCCATGAAAAAAACTTAAACCAAACAACCCAAAGCACGGGAACTTTTCATCATTTTTACTGTGCTTTCACATGGTCAAATGGGTTTACCCAACTTTGGCTGCTTTTAAATGGCGGATCGCTACAAATGTATCGTATAACACTACTATTAACTAATATTAGGCAATTTTAGACTTCGCCCCATGACAAAAACTTCAGCCAGACACCTCAAAGCTGAGGAAATTTCATAATTCTTGCTGCGAATTCACATGTTTAACTGCGTTGGTCTAACTTTGGCTGCTATTAAAGGGCAGATAATTTCACATGTGTCATAGAAGACTACCCTTAAGTGGTATCAGGTACTTTTTGACTTCGCCCCATGTCAAAAACTTCAGCCAGACACCTCAAAACCGAGGAATTTTTATAATTCTTACTGCACTTTCACATGTTTAAGCGAATTTGTCCAACTTTGGCTGTTTTTGAAAGGCAGATCTTTGCACATGTGTCGTGGAACACTATCTCCAAGTAGTATCAGGCATTTTTATACTTCATCCCATGGAAAAAACTTCAGCCAGACACCTCAAGCCTGAGGAATTTTCATAGTTCTTACTGCTTTTTCACATGTTTAATCGGGTTGGTCCAACTTCGGCTGCTTTTAAAGAGCAGATCTTTTCACATGTGTCATAGAAGACCCCCTTAAAGAAGGATCGGCTATTATTATACTTCGCCTCATGTCAAAAACTACAGTCAGACACCTCAAAACTGAGGAATTTTCATAATTATTACTGCGATTTCACAGGTTTAAGCGAGTTGGTCCAACTTTTGCTGTTCGTAAAGGGCATATCTTCACACATGTGTCATAGAAGACCACCTTAAAGAAGTATCGGGTATTTTTTATACTTTGCCCCATGTCAAAAATTTCAGCCAGACACCTCAAAACTGAGGAATTTTCATAATTCTTACTGCGATTTCAAAGGTTTAAGCGAGTTCGTCCAACTTCGGCTGCTTTTAAAGAGCAGATCTTTTCACATGTGTCATAGAAGACCCCCTTAAAGAAGGATCGGCTATTATTATACTTCGCCTCATGTCAAAAACTACAGTCAGACACCTTAAAACTGAGGAATTTTCATAATTATTACTGCGATTTCACAGGTTTAAGCGAATTGGTCCAACTTTTGCTGTTCGTAAAGGGCATATCTTCACACATGTGTCATAGAAGACCACCTTAAAGAAGTATCGGGAATTTTTATACTTTGCCCCATGTCAAAAATTTCAGCCAGACACCTCAAAACTGAGGAATTTTCATAATTCTTACTGCGATTTCAAAGGTTTAAGCGAGTTCGTCCAACTTCGGCTACTTTTAAAGGGCAGATCTTTTCACATGTGTCATAGAAGACCCCCGTAAAGAAGGATCGGCTATTATTATACTTCGCCTCATGTCAAAAACTACAGTCAGACACCTCAAAACTGAGGAATTTTCATAATTATTACTGCGATTTCACAGGTTTAAGCGAGTTGGTCCAACTTTTGCTGTTCGTAAAGGGCATATCTTCACACATGTGTCATAGAAGACCACCTTAAAGAAGTATCGGGTATTTTTTATACTTTGCCCCATGTCAAAAATTTCAGCCAGACACCTCAAAACTGAGGAATTTTCATAATTCTTACTGCGATTTCAAAGGTTTAAGCGAGTTCGTCCAACTTCGGCTGCTTTTAAAGAGCAGATCTTTTCACATGTGTCATAGAAGACCCCCTTAAAGAAGGATCGGCTATTTTTATACTTAAACTACAGCCAGACACCTCAAAACTGAGAAATTTTTATAATTCTTACTGCGTTTTCACATGTTTGAGATGGTTCGTCTACCTCTGGCTGCTTTTAAAGGGCAGATATTTTCAATGTGTCATAGAGGACCACCCTTACGTGGTACCAGGTACTTTTAGACTTCGCCTTATGACAAATACTTTAACTTAAATCTGGGTAGTTTTCATAATTCTTACTGTGCTTTCGATTGTTGAAGCAGTTTTGTCCAACTTTGACTATTTTTAAAAGGCGAATATTTACACATGTGTCGTAGAACGAAACTCTTAAGTGGTATCAGGCATTTTTGGAGATCTTCCCATGACAAAAACTACATCCAAACACCTCAGAGCTCGAGTTTTTTTTCGCAATTGATCTCTCCATAGGACATGATCAAGCAAATTAGAACAGTTCAGCCCATACAAAGTGTTCAGATGTGGAATTTGTTGCATTTCAGACAATGTCACTCTTATGTCGCTACCCTGCAGCGAAAGCAACTAGTTGAAAACTACTTTACAACTAGTTGGTGCACCGAGCTTATATGGAACAAAGACAGAACACTGACTAGTTGGGCCCGGTGTTCTGTCTTTTTTCCATATAAGCAACTGGTATTTTTTACGTGTTGATGTCCTACAAGATGTCAATTGTCAGATTTCGACCAGAATATACCAGTTATTTACTAGTCAGGAAATACCAGTTTCATGCTAGTTGTAAGATACCAGTTCCATACTAGTTCATCCTGGACTAGTATAATTTCCATAAAATGAACTAGTCCAAAAAGGACTAGTATGGAATATACTAGTCAAAAAGGCTTTTAACCTGGACTAGTATGATTTCAACCAGAATTTTCCTGGCTTACCCTTTATTTTATCATTTGACTTTATTTTCATGTTTATTCTTAAGAAAGCAGCGGCTATTTGTATTTACCCATTCACGAAAAAGCATCTATGAATTATAAAAGAAAACGAAACGAATGAATTTTGTTTTTTTCAACTGGTATAATTTCATCCAGAAAAATCTAGTTGTATACTAGTATGGAATGGATATTTCCTGACTAGTATGGGTTCAGCCGAAAAATTCTATTTGTATACTGGTATGAAATGGATATTTCCTGACTAGTATGAGTTCTGCCAGAAAATTATAGTTGTATACTAGTATTTTTCTGATTAGTTTGAGGTTTCGCTGCAGGGAACTCGCTTAAACCTGTGAAATCGCAGTAAGAATTATGAAAATTCCTCAGTTTTGAGGTGTCTGACTGTAGTTTTTGACATGAGGCGAAGTATAATAATAGCCGATCCTTCTTTACGGGGGTCTTCTATGACACATGTGAAAAGATCCGCTCTCTAAGAGCAGCCGAAGTTGGACCAACCCGATTAAACATGTGAAAAAGCAGTAAGAACTATGAAAATTCCTCAGGCTTGAGGTGTCTAGCTGAGGGTTTTTCCATGGGATGAAGTATAAAAATGCCTGATACTACTTGGAGATAGTGTTCCACGACACATGTGCAAAGATCTTCCTTTCAAAAACAGCCAAAGTTGGACAAACTCGCTTAAACATGTGAAAGTGCAGTAAGAATTATAAAAATTCCTCAGTTTTGAGGTGTCTGGCTGAAGTTTTTGACATGGGGCGAAGTCAAAAAGTACGTGATACCACTTAAGGGTGGTCTTCTATGACACATGTGAAATTATCTGCCCTTTAAAAGCAGCCAAAGTTAGAGCAACGCAGTTAAACATGTGAATTCGCAGCAAGAATTATGAAATTTCCTCAGCTTTGAGGTGTCTGGCTGAAGTTTTTGTCATGGGGCGAAGTCTAAAAATGCCTAATATTAGTTAATAGTAGTGTTATACGATACATTTGTAACGATCCGCCATTTAAAAGCAGCCAAAGTTGAGTAAACCCATTTGACCATGTGAAAGCACATTAAAAATGATGAAAAGTCCCCGTGCTTTGGGTTGTTTGGTTTAAGTTTTTTTCATGGAATGAAGTCCGGAAATGCCTGATGCTGTTTAAGGGTAGTGTTATACGACACGTGTGTAAAGATCCGCCGTTTAAACGTGGACAAAGTTGGAGAAACCTGCTGAAACAAGTGAAATCTCTGTAAAAATTAGTGAAAATCCCGAGCTTTGAGGTGTCTGGCTGAAGTTTTTGCCATGGGGCGAAGTATAGAAATGACTGAAACTACTTAAGGGTAGTGTCCTACGAAACATCTGAAAAGATCCGTCGTTTAGAAGTTGTAAAAGTGGGACAAACAAGAGAAAGCAAATTAATAGGAAAATAAAAGTTCCCGAACTTTTAGGTGTCTGGCTGAAGTTTTTGCCATGGGATGATGTCTGGAAATGCTTGATTCTACTTAAGGATAGCATTTTACGACACATGTGTGAAGATCTGCTATTTAAAAGTAGTCAAAGTTTGTCAAATCCACTTAAAAATGTGAAAGCGCAGTAAAAATTAGTGAAATTTCCCGAGTTTTGAGGTGTCTGGCTGAAGTTTTTGCCATGGGACGAGGTCTAAAAATTACTGAAACTACTTAAGGGTAGTGTCCTACGACACATGTGAAAAGATCTATCATTTAAAATTAGTAAAACTGGGACAAACAAGAGAAAGCAAATTAATAGGAAAATAAAAGTTCTCGAACTTTCAGGTGTCTGGCTGAAGTTTTTTCCATGGGATGATGTCTAGAAATTCTTGATTCTACTTAAGGGTAGCATTTTACGATACATGTGTAAAGATCTGTTATTTAAAAGAGGCCAAAGTTGGTCAAATCCGCTTAAACATGTGAAAGCGCAGTAAAAATTAGTGAAATTTCCCGAGTTTTGAGGTGTCTGGCTGAAGTTTTTTCCATGGGACGAAGTCTAAAAATTCCTGATACTACTTGAGGGTAGTGTTCTACAAAAAATGGGAAAATATTGGGTAGTTAAAAGCAGCCAAAGTGGTCCAAATGCGTGAAATTAGTAAAACAGAATAAATTTCCATAGGAAAATCCGCGAACTGGGGGTGTCTGGCTGGAGCCTTGTCACTGGTACGGGTCTAACAACACTTGATACTGACGCGGGGTGGTAATCTACGTCAAATATGTGAAAATCATCCATTATAAAATAAGTGAAGTTAGGGTCATTTTTTGGCGACTTTGACCCCCGATTCCTAGGCCCTTGTCATAGGTACAGCTTTAAAATTTTCACATTCTTTCTAGATTCGGGGAGGACTATCGATCGGTATTGGTTTCATCCATTATAAAATAAGTGACGCTTTTAGGCTCTGGGATCTTGGTCTATATATTTTTGTTATGGGTTAACATAATGTGCTTCAACGGAAATTCATTCACTAGTGAATTGAAGCTATAAAAACCTAAATAGTAGACTTCGTCGCCAGAATCAAAACATAATTGTGGGAATAATGCAAATCAATAGCGAAAAAGGCATTAAGTTTGTTGGTTTATAAACGGCAATGATCACTGGCACTTCCTATAAATTTAATGAGTAAATGAGCGCTGGTATTGCCAAGCCTGGGGCGCTACCGAGGCGATGCTGCAGTTATTAAAGACGTTAATAGGTAAAACAGAACATTTTAATGCTTCAGACTGCACCAAATCAACACCTGATCTCTGTGGCTACTCTATACAGGTATGAGTATAATATAGGTATTTGAAGCTTTTACTTTATTTTTAAATTCGTAATAAGATGGGCCAGATTAACTTAAATCATTTTACTTCAAGTTTTTCTTTTTTTTTTTCTAAAGGGGTTTTCAGGTATCTTTCCCTGAGGTGTCACATATACTCTACAGAGTTACCACTCTCTCTTCCTGAGGTCCCGATTTTTGCTGTAAGTGTGGTTCCTACTAAGTTGCGAAATTGTTGAGACACTTGTTGGCTACCCACCTGATTTATATGACATGTCCGTCCATCTTCATCTATTGGAAGCGATTTTTACGTCTAAGGAGAAGGATAACAGCTCCCCTTGATTTCTTTTTATTTTGCTATGCTGGTAATCTTCTTACTTGTAAGATATTTGGGTTATGGAGATGCCAATCCTCTATCTTATAACTTTAAACGAGCTAAACTTGTATATTTGTATATATGTATGTACCCTGCAGCGAAACCCCAAACTAGTCATAAAAATACTAGTATACAACTATAATTTTCTGGCAGAACTCATACTAGTCAGGAAATATCCTTTCATACTAGTACATATATAACTAGAATTTTCTGTGTTCTGGTCGAAATCTGACAATTGACATTTCGTTGGACATCTACACGTAAAAATACCAGTTGCTTATATGGAAAAGAGGCAAAACACTCACTAGTTGGGCCCGGTGCACCAACTATGTAGTTGTAAAGAGTTTTCAACTAGTTGCTTTCGCTACTGGGTACATTTGTATATTTGTATATCCAGACTATCTCGGGAACCGCTTCACCGATTTGGGTGAAATTTTGAATAGAGATAGTATGGTTGATTCTAAGACTATCCACATGGGGTTGCCGCCTGGGGCGGTTTACAGGGTTGCCACCTAACTAGTTTTTTGTTTAATTAAGGAGCAACATATGCTAATATGGGTATCAAAGGAAAGGTATTTTCAACCGTATTCCAAATATGACAATTTCAAGCAGGGTAACTCCTAGACTGACCACCTGACCGCGTATTATTTATTTTACCTTAAGTATATTTGTATATCCAGACTATCTTGGGAACCGCTTGACCGATTTGGATGAAATTTTGAATATAGATAGTGTGGCTGATTCTAAGACTATCCACTTGGGGGTTGACACCTGGGGCGATCTTAATTTTCATTAATTTTGTAGCAAAATATGTCAATATGGTTATCAAATGAAAGATATTTTCAGCGACATGCCAACTATATTTTCAAGTAGGGTTGCCACCTTACCGCAGTATATTTGCATATCCGGACTATTTCGGGAACTGCTTGGCCGATTTGGATGAAATTTGGCATAAAGATAGTATGATTGATTCTAAGACTATATACTTGGGTAGTGTTGCCGCTGAAAAATTTCCAAAAGGGTCCAAAAAAGGGTCCCTGCGGAAAGAGGGTCCCCTCTTTTTTTTTAAATAGGAACACATTTCCATTGTTTTATGTTGAATGACTGAGTTTTGTACTATTGCAAGTAACACATACAAAATATAAACATTTTTAAATGGTTGTAGTTAGTTTAATAGTAATGATAATCGCATCATGTAAAAAGTTTTTTAAACTTAAAAACCTCCACTTTAAGGACATGTTTTTTGCAAAAGGTTTGGAAAATGATAAGAAAATTCACTTTGAAAAGAATTCGATTTTTTCCCTCAAAGAAAAATGATGGGAAAGGGCGAAAAAGCGACAACTTAGGGACGGCCAAAATTGCCCAGGCGGTTAAAGGCTACTTTAAGTAGGTAAGGGGTATTTTGGATTAATTTGGGACAATTTTGGCGTAATTTTCGGATCATTTTGGGATAATTTTTAGGATCATTTTGGGATCATTTTTCGGTCATTTTGGGAACATTTGAGGGTCTTTTTGGGGTCGTTTTGGGATTATTTTCTGATTATTTTGGGAACATTTTTCGATACTTTTCGGATCATTTTAGGGTACATTTAAGGGTGTTTTTGGGGTCATTTGGGAATCATTTTTAGATCATTTTGGGATCATTTTAGCGTCATTTTGGGGTTTTTCAAAAAGAGAACTTATCTCATTGTTTGAATTCCGAAGACGGGATGACTCCTTCAAGCTCAGTTAATGAAATGTACATTCGACGAATTGGAAAGTGGTGTCGAATGTGTTGTCTTTATTTGGGTGAGTAACGAAGCCTTGTACAACCACGGGTATTTATTGTAAGCATTTTGTTACAGTTTTCTAAAGTATACACCAATTTAAATACCATTAGCAGCCCACATTGTAGCCTAACATTTTTGTCTATTTCGCTTTTTCGTAGCAACTGTCTACCCTAGAAATTTTATTATTAACGAGATCAATTTAAAATTCATTTAGGTGCACACTTCATTTGCAGTGCGAACTTAATAAGTTCTTGAATTCCTGAATAAAATTGACATAAATATAGGTAGTGGCGTGTTGTCAAAAGTAAAAAATACGAAAAGGAGGAGAAATATTTTTGCGGTTTCTGTTTTTTTTTTAATATCAAATTATTATAACCCGCCTACCTACCGGTTGCCTAGTGACGCGCTAGTACGACGGCACAGCTGCCCTACGCCAACAGCCGACCAACCAACTAACCATGCGCGCACCACAGATAGACAGACAGACAATAAGACTGGTCCTGGCCGTCGTCGCAGTGCCATGGCATGTACTTAGCTTTAGGCTCGTTGAAGTAATTTCACTACAAACATGTTCCAAATATGACGAATTGTCTTGCCAATATTGCCAATCAAGTTTCCAGTCAAAAGCCAAACACAGTAATTGCCACCTGCTTGTGGCACGGCAAGGTCTCTTACATTTTCGCCATAACTACGAATGCCACAGATCGTTTGCAGGAGTAACTATGTAGTAAATAAAATTACAGCCAGCCGTCGCAAAAAATGCAGTGACAATAACAATGCCCGACCTCCGTGACTTGAGGCTGTTCTGCCTATTTGCAACCCAAGTACGAATGCATTTGCGCATGTGCACGCGTACGCTGTGTTTACGCGTTCCTACATTGACGATACTTCAGTCACTTTGCAAATGATAATATGGGGCGTATTATGGTGGCAGTGTTGCGTTTGCACCTTAGCGCGCATTCGTGTTGGAAAATTGTATTTGTATGCATTGATTGTACCAATATGTTTTAAGTATTATTCTTTTTTTATTATTATGCACATATTTTATTTAATTATTTTATTTTTCATCAATTTTGTTTATGGTGTTTACATTTGTAATATTTTATTTATTTACTCATGTATTCACTATGAGTAGTTTGTCTATTACATATGTATAAGGTAGAGATGGAAAACTATCGATATTACCGCCTTGCGATATTGTCGATATTTTTAAAACTACCGTAGATAGTACCGATACTATCGGCAGAATCTATTATATATAAATGCGCAAGGCTTAACAGTTTTCTCCCTTTTTTGCAATAACCACAATTCTAAGGTATAAAAAAATTGGATATGTATCGATAGGTCTCGCCGAGTAGGGTGTGCGACAACAAACCAAAAATTAAAAAATATTAATTATAATATTATTTGAAAGTCACACCACTACAAGTGCTAAACACGCATTCTCTTTATAGAGCCGCTGTTATGTGTGTATGTAGGTACACTTGTATTGTTGTGCTTGCATTCATTGCAGTTGGGGAGAGTCCGAGTGTGAGTTGTTTTGTTGGCAGCAATAATAAAAATGAGCCAGCCCGTCAACTTTATTGAGCGTAGGTACAAACAGTGTTTACAAAAACATAATCTAAGCGTGGGTATTCAGAGAAGCAAATGCTTGCTCAGACATGATGTTTTGAAAAAAAAAAGCACAACGCCCTTCGTGGCAAGACTTAGTGAAATAAAATAAAAAGGAAAATTGATAAAACTAAAAAATGTAAAATAAGAAATTAAAAAATGATTGAAAGTAAAAAAAGAAATTTGTTGGAAATGAAAGGAAAGGAAAGAATATAAAATAAATAAAAATAAAACAAAATGAAATAAATAAAAGTATAAAATATAGGAAAGAATGGGAAAGGAAAGGAATGGATAAAAGGAAAATAAAGATAAGATAAGGTAAGGAACGGAAAATATGAGAGAAAAATCAAAGGCAAATAAAGGTAGGGAAAGGAAAGGAATGGAAAAGAAAAAAGGAAGGGAAGAAAGGAAATGTAATGTACGTAAAGGAGTGGAAAAGAGAGGCAAATAGAGAAAGAAAAAGAAGGGAAAGACAAAAAGAAAGGAAAGAAAACGTAGCGAGGAGAAAGGTACGGAAAATAAATGAAAATAAAAAGAATGAAAAATAAAGAAAAGAAAGGTAATGAAAAGCTAAAAAAATAAGTAAAGGAAATGAATGGAAATGAAAAAAAACTAAAAGAGTTACGGAAAGGAAAAAAGAACTAAGGAAACGGTAGGAAAGGAAAGTTAGGAAATGGAAAGGTAAGGAAAAAAGTGAAAGAAAATAAAGGTAAGAAAAAAAAATAATTTCTTTTCTTCTTGAAATGAAAAAAAAATATGAAAAAAATGAGAGGAAACTAAGGGAAACGAAACTAAAGCAAAGGATATGAAAGGAAATTAAAGAAAAAGAAAATAAAAGAAAAAAAGGAATGTAATGGAAATGGAAAGAAAGGTCAGGTAAGAAAATAAAAGAAACGAAAAGAAAGGAAAATAAAAGAGAAGAAAAGAACAGAAAAGAGAGAATGAAAGAAGGGAAATAAATGAAATGAAAGAGAAAAGGAAAGAAAAGGAAAAGAAAAGAGAGGGAAGAAAAGGAAAGGAAAGAAAAGGGTAGGGAAGGAAAGAAAGGCAAAAGAAATAAAATGAGATGAAAGGAAAGGAAAGAAATACGTATAAAGACTACCTAAGAAGAATAAATAATTATCAACTTGAAACTATATTACTGAATGGTGTAAAGAAGGAGGAAAAGGCAAAATGAATAGGAATGTATAGAAACGAAAAATTTAAAAAATATGAAAAGAATGGCAATTTTAAGAAACAGCAAAAAGTAGGAAAATAAAATAAGCTTTTGTGGTTGAGTTTCAACCACTGGGCGAACTCTAGTTTGAATAAATATACATACATTTTTCTGAAGTTACAATTTTTGTTATGAGGGAATTAAATGTAAAGACATGGAATTGAATAATTTGACAAGATACGTAGATATGATAAGAACGGATTGATGACATAACATAGTAAGATATGACATAATCGTATAGATCATGATACAATATCACATGGTGTTGTTGATGTTAGGTAGAAAATTTGCCATGGTTGTTGTTGTTGTAGCGAGGTGTAGCCCTGCCTAAATGTCAGACAGGGTCACCTCGAGTGTATTGCTCTTGGCCGGGTCGATATAAGGAAACGGCCCGGGTCGTTTCGGCACGATAGGTACATCACAAGTACTGGTACCGTTCTCGTAGAACCGGCAATACAAGAAACTACCCATGTAGGTCATTTAGCGTTACCCAGGGTGCACCAACGGGGAGGCGACCTACTCCTACACCCCCTTGGTCATTGACATTGCAATTGTGCTAGCGCTAAAGGCGTTAATTTTTGACCGTACCAAATCGATTCCTTAAGACTGATTTACACGAGTCGATTTCCTGATCGATTTTTTGACGTTCCACCGTGTACTAAGAATTCGATCGATCGGCAACCTGTATTTGATGTTTGGGAGCAGTCGAACGTCAAAATAGAGAAAATCGACTCAAGTGATGTAGCCTTTATGAATAACTGACATTTGGTCAACAAGTCCAAAAATCGTAGGTGGTTTTCTTGTAATTATTACAACAACGACGTGATATTATCTACAAATAATCACAACTTTAAAGAGTATATTTTGTCATGTGAGATAATATCACATCACACGTATTCCGATGACATTGGGCCTCATTCATAAAAGTCCGAGCTTGGGCTCAGGTAAGTGTGTGTAATGTTCCCTAAAAAGTTTGACGCAGTCATTGAATTGATTTCTTCTATCGTTAATACAATCCCGTGATATTATTATTTCATATTGCATCACATCACACATTATCATGATATCTACTATCAGATAACACATATTACAATAATCACAATTTGAAAAAGTATATTTTATCATGCGATATAATATCACATCACACGATTTGACTCATCGCAGAAAAACATCGATAGTGCACCGCAAAAAAACTATCGATATTATTGATAGTGCCATCGATTACTTTCCTGCACTTCTGTATAGGGCATGGCGCGTGTATTATTAAATTAGCAAAACAAATTGCGTGGAAATGCTTTGTGTGAGCGGCAAGGCGTTACTCAACGCACCCACACCATTGAAATGATGGGGTTAAATTCAAAGTTTATTTAAAATTTCTATATTTGATGCAATAGAATAGCTTTAGGTGTGCCTAAGGTAGGTCCTACCTGAAGCCCGAATGTCTCGATAAAATTTCAGGAGAACAAAAAACACTAAAGTCACAGTTTTTAATTTACTTCTTTTAACAGCCTCCATAATTTATTCTTTTAAATCTTTCTATTATTGGTTTTACAATTTCCTTATGATCTTCTAGAGCCCTCACTCGTCATTTTCGAAGCTTCCATGCAAAACATTTGTACGTGACGTAGTTTGGCAGTGTCACCGACCATATAGTTCATATCATACAAACAATCATACATGCATCGAGTTAATTAAACGATGTGAATATTTAAATATCTAAACATATGTGGGTACCTACGTTTGTAATAAAACTTAAATGCAAGTATTTCCACTAAAAAATCAAAAGCAACAGACCGCAAAGTTTATGCAAAAATTTTCATAAAATCAATGTATGCATGCATATATGTACTAATTAATGTTTGTTATAATAGTTAATTTATATTTACCATGAAAATTAATTGCAAAAAAATATATAATTTTTATTTTATTAGCACATTAATCTTGTCTTACGGAAATGACAACGATAACCTGTTATATGTTTGTAGTAGTTAGCTTAGCAAATAATAAATGATATCTACATAGAGGATGGGATTCGAATTGAAGTCACTGCAGCCTATATAGCCTGCGGCGGCCGTCAAACATTTTTTAACTGATGAGTCTAATATCACTCCATTTCAAATCATTTTATAAGAACGCAGTCTCTCAGAACTTTAAAAACGCCCTATCTACACTGAAAAAAAGATACGGCCGTCAAATTAACAGTAAACCCTGTCATTTTTCGTCCAGCAGTGGGTAATATCAATTTTGAAAGTGACCGCCTATCATTCTTCGAATATACTATCATATTGACATGAATTACTGTAAATTTGAAAGTGGGCTCATATCATTAATTGATATTTTTCAAAAATCACATGTTTTTACTGCCAATTTTACAGTAAATACTGTAATATTTACAGTATTACCATAATCGCTTTGAAAGTGGTTTTGATATGTTACTTTCAATGTGCACTTTCAACTTTTTTATTTCAGTGTAGGTATGTTTTAAGTTTTCCTACATATACCGCATTTTAAAAATTCATAGAGTAAAGGCCGCCTGGCCCACCTGCACTACCGTCAATCCAGCCCTGATTTGATACGTAACTTCTGAATTCGATTTGTTTAAAGTGATATTATCTAAAATCATAAATTTAACGAACAAGCTAATTTACAATGCCGGGAAAAGTTAGTGCAAGAACTTAATTATTTTCAAATTAGTAGGTTGCAGTCTTTATGCATAGATATGTACGCAATTATGTTAGTTGAATGCTTTGGCACTAAAACTATTAAAAATGAAGTTACTAAATAAATAATTAAGTGCTTAGTTGCTTATACAAACCGTATCGGAATTTAATTGCTCTTTTTCCTTTTTATGACGTGTCATAGAATATTGTTTTACAACATTAGTACATAAGTACAGTTGGTAGTTAACCAATATGTCTAAATTAGAGTTAAGCCAACCATTATATAGGTACCTATGTAGTTGCGAGTGGTTGTTGCATCCACGTGTAAATAAATTAATATCCGAAGTAGTTTCGGGCTTCTTTTGTCATCTTAGTTTCAAAATAGTTTTCAAAAACAATCTGTTTTAAAATTTAATTCTAGAACGCCCTATCTCAGAAAGCAATTTCAGCACAGGTAGAGCCCTTTTGAATCGATAGGCATCCTTCAACCAAATTATAAAATACTCAAAAATATTTTTACATTTATAAAATGTTATATACAGTGTAACTGCACTAGTTTCCGGACAGCGCTAAAGTTTGCTGAGTGTACGTGGAAAATTTAAGTTGAATCAAAGCATAGCTCAAAAGTTACACATAGTTTTAGTGTTTTAGCGTTTAGGAAAAGTAAGTTTAATTTATAAGCAGTATACCTTGAAAGTGAAATTGAGTGTTAGTCAAACTTGAGAAAATCATTAAGTTTCCGGACACTTAAGGATTGCCAAGTAAGAGTAAGATTTATCAATACAATAAAAACATAAATTTTCAGAACCCCCCTTCCCGCGAGATAATTTCCTGGATCCGCCCATGGGTTAGACCATCGTCATCTTCGGCTTGTCGTGAAGTTTAATGGCGACTGGGCCAAAAGCCTAACATTCCTAAGAATGCCGGGAAGTTGTAAGATTTTCTGTCCCTGTAAAGGAAACTTCCGTAATACAGATCCGAAATCGCAAGAGATCTAAGATAGTAGGTAGACTTCCCTAGTGTTGGTGGTATCACAAAGGGCCTTTCAATACTGACCTAATTGTGCCTCTGCGGCATCCATTTGAACTTAAGGATAACAATCCTATCTACTCCCGCAATTATCCTGAAGTTTATAAAACCTACGGTTAAATAAGGTTTTCCTTGGTACACTTGAAAGAGTTTGTAAGACAGAAACTCGAAATTCATCAATCGATCATACCTAAGTACGTATGTATAAAAGGGAAAGCATGTGCGTTGACAATGTGCCCAAACGCTTAAAAATTATAAAAAGTCATTACTCACGTGCTGTGACGCTAACGGCACACTTCAAATACTACTAAGTTTTTTCATATGTTAAAAAGTCATTTATGTTGGTCATTTATTAACCAATAAATAATTAAAATGCAATTTCATTGAAAAAAATATATATGCAAAACTAAATGAAGCAAATAAAATTAAAGCGAACTATTCACTCCCCTGTGATAAATGAAGACATGCATGGATGAAGGAGGTATGTCGCATTCTCACTCAATTTCTGTTTTTGGCATTGGTGAATAGTGTTTATGCAGATCTATATTTCTGTCTTATCAGAATCTGCCTATCGTGAAAATTGTAGAAGATAATTCATGGATGAAAGGGGTATGTACACAACTTTTCAATATTATTAGTGGAAGAAGGGGGTATGTTTCTATTTTTTCATATAAAACACTAAATATAAACTTATGCTTTTTATTGCATATTATGCAATGTCTTTTATGGCTTTGCATAATTTTTTTGTCAGTTTTCCATAAAGATTCGAAAAAACCTCAAATGTTTAAGCAAAACTTTAAAGTCGATTTTCTCGTTTCACTCAAAATGCGAGATACCCCCTTCATCCATGCATGTCTTCAAATGTTCAATTGAGTGATTTTGCGTTGGAGAGCGTGCACATAAATGCGGCATGTAAATATTTACTTTTACGACTTGTAATTATTTTGCAATTAGCGCGCTGGTCAGGCTACCAATTGCATCATCTGCACTCAATGGGCACTAAACACGTTGTAGCGCGTCAAAATCGACCAACCAATCAACCGACCAATCGACAAATCGATTCGTGTGTGAGTGAATGTAGCCACCATTGAAATTCCATCAACGAAGACCTTTGGCCGTTTATGACAGGTTTAATTTAATTTTAACATTAAATAGCCAGTGAGCAGCCGCCAGTACACAGTCAATAGTCAGCAAGCAATAGAGCTGACAGACGACAGCTGCCACACTTCATTCGACAACGTACAATTAATTTTTGGCCACATACTATAAATGAGTGAATGTGTGAGTTAGTTTTGGGGTTTCCGGGTATTTAGAGATGTTCTCTTGAAGTCCGCTACCAGGAAAACCTGAGAAGGTATAATGTTTTCAATTTGTGGGTCAATGATAAATTTGTACGTACATACAGGGTGAATTAATCGAGATACTATTAAAATTTGACTCCCAGTGTTCGGCATAGTACTACACTAGTAACGGAGCTTACAGGATAAACTTGCGGATTTTTGATTTTTGTTTCAATTGTATTCTGACCCCGTTCGATTGGTTCATGGCTCAACCTGGATCCTAGTTCGATCTCTAGTGCGTGCTCGCATAAACTGGCAAAAAATTCGCAATTGCAATATAAAGTAACCGGCGGTTTTCAGGAATTCCAAATGTTTTTGTTTCTGGCATGCAGCGTAAAGTATTAGGTTTGTTGCCATTAGTTTGTTGGCGCACTTGGCTATTAATTGAAATGCCATTCCGCCTAATACCGCTGAACATTTCCTCATTTAGCGCATTTACATTCCGCCTATACGCCGGTCTTAATATGTGCATGTTAAAGGGTAGTGGAGTTGTTAGCAACTGTTGCGGATGGTAAACGTAATACATATTTGAAATTCGAATACCGACTTGCATAGTTCCAGCAAGTTATATCGACAACGATTGCTTAACTGAAATAGGCAATAGCAGTCCGACGGAACGATTGAAATGCCGGCAGGTTGCCTTTTTGTAGAACCAGGCGACATGTCGCGACATACTGTCCGTCTTCAATTCGTATGCATATCATGTCTGCATTTATAGTCCATATATTAGGGTGGAACTGGTGCAAGAGCACCGGTTAGATTGATTATTTCTGGAAACCAGGACCGGCACTTTCTTGCAGTTCCTGTAAACTTCTGGCAGTCTTTGCTGGGACCTTTGATACTGTGCGCAGTCATACTGTGGGTAGTGCCCCTGCGGGTTAGGAGTTTAGAATATGCCCGAGGTAGGGATACAGGTCGTAAGAGGCGACTAATATGCACATATGTAGGTAATGATGTGCTAACTCGATGGTTGATCTACGGATATGATGCCCTCACCTCTCATTACCCATCTTATCCTTTCTCATGGATGGAGGAATGACATGACCTAGAAGGTTTCAGTGGTCATACCAAATCGCTACCACGACGGTCCGGCAGTACGGCAAGGGAGTACTGCAGCGGGCCGGGTTAATATCCGGCCAAGGAGTATCAATTCCGGCATCACTCCCCAAAACCTTCGAGGAGTGTTTTTGCTGTTAACAAGAACAAGAACAACAACAACAATAAAAACATAATGTTGGTAGTAACACACTGTTCATAGCTGGCATTAAACAGTTGTTGGAACGGTTAGCCCTTTCAAACCTTCTGGGCATCCATTATCTTTGGAACGTCGAACCTACCTAGTTTCCTTTTATTTAATGAAAAAAAATAGTTCATATGACTTAGTGTCGTGCATGCACGTCGTTTTAAAGCCCATTAAGCGTCATTGGATAACAGAACAGCAACGGTAACATCGTTTTGCTTTCCGTGTCGTGGATAGTGAACACCACAACTTGTTTCCTATTAATTTTCAAACATCATGCAAATATGCTGTCGGCTGTCAAACATCAAACTGCCACCTTGCATGCGATCAAATCCCTTAGAAATTCAATGGCACAAGCCAGGATTTGAAAGGTTTGTAATGGTCGCAACAATGTAGTCGGTCAATCGCAGGCTCGTAGACGTCTAAATGCTTGTCAGCTGCTTCAAACGTGTAGCGCCACTAGAGTTTGCGGTTTGTTGACTCATATGTATGCGCTACAATGTGTGTAATATGTTGCGAAAGCTACTCATATCCACATCCGCCTTTAGCTAAATCTGCAATTCATTCTCCAAATGACAGCAGGAGTACGAACAGTAACAGTGATTTAGCCTCAGGTGTAATTAATGCACTCAATCAACAGTTTTGACTAAAATTTATTTATGCAAACTCCCATAACTGTATTTGGTATGTGGCATGCTAAGCCTTTATGCTACTAATTTTATGGTCTTCTTCAGTTTCATTATCTTCAAAAGTCATTTCTTCGGCTCACAAATCAGGAAAATCTGGTCATATGCTGATTAAGGAAACTGCTACTAACTGCCAACTGCCTTGCTGCTTTACGCAAAAGACCAAACTAGTTGGCGTTCTCGTTTGCGTCGACTTTAACTCATTTCATTTACATAATATTAATTTAAAAGCTAAACATTAATGCAGATTTACAGTGTGTGTTCTTTAAAACCGGACAACATCATCTCAAGAAAATATTATTATTTCAGTTAAAGAATATTAAATGAAATTTACTAAATAAAATATAATAAAATGAATTAAAATTACATGTTTCATACAACTAAATAAGATGAAATGAAATTAAAAATGTTTAATTAAAAATAAAAAAATTAAATAGAATAGAAAACATAAAATAAAAGAAGTAAGAAAAAGTGTCTGTCTGAAAAATAAAACAAGTACGAAATCTTTAGTAAAACGCTGCCCGAACCCCATATATCGGAACAATCGGATGTATGGGCGATATATGTTAGAAAAAGGTTAGGAAAAGGTTTTCGAAAAAACGCACTAACACGCACGGGGAAAAATTAAGAAACACGACACGCACTAAACACTCACGAAAAAAATAAAAGTTATTTTTTGGTTTTTTTATTTTTGTATATATTTGTAAATGTACTTTGTACATGGTATGTACTTATACATCAAGAGGCCCGGTTTTTCAGTGCAACTTAAAACTTTAGTGCGAGTTTAAACTTAGTTTAAGCGGCCAATTTGTATGGGGTAAACTCTAGTCAACTTTGTCTGTAGTTTAAACCTGCACTGAAAAACCGAACCTAAAGCCTATTCGACCTAACTCTGACTATCGAAATGAGAGTCCAAGCAAGGTAAATTTCAGTGGTGAAATTGGTAATCATTGGGCTTATTTTTGCATCTTAACTTTAGATTACAGGATCTTATATTTTTTGTTATAACAATCGTATGTATATTTTTTGTTATTTCGACAGTCACAATAAGCCTAATTAATTACAGGTTGTTGGCGCAGCTGGGCTTGTGTTTGTTCGTTTATGGAAAGTTGTCCTCTAACAAGTAGTTTGTTCTGTATCATAACTAGAAGTCGATAAACATGTAGTTGTCCGAATTGTGATCGCCAAATACTCATATCTACTTTACAATAATACTAAAGTTTGGAGCATAGTGTATCAGTACAAGTGTGAACTTTTCTTTTGACAACACACATCAAGATCAATTAAGAATGTTATAAAGAATACAATTTACAAAAAAATAAAAGTGCGCCAGTTGAGTACAAAAAGTGAAAAAAGTTGATCGTGTTTTTTTTTTTTGGTTTTCGGGCTCAACACGATCACCCACGAGCAGGACACGAAATCGCATTTTCAAACACGAGCACATGGACAGACGCGTGCCGGTTTCGTGATACGGTCAAAAACACGCACGGCGCCCACCTCTAGTTCCGATCATCCCGATTTTCACTGATTGTATGGGGGTTATACATATGTTATGCTGGTCCAATCTTTATAATTTTCACTGTTCACATTACGTATATAACATTAACAAATCATGCACAATTTTCGGTTTCTACCTTTTTAATGAGAAGGGCTAAAACCCTGGTATCGGAATTATCGATAGCATGGGGGCTATATGTTATATTGTAATATCTTACCGATTTCAGTGTCCACATTACATGTGTAACGAGTGCAAAAGCTGCAAAATTGTATGGACCTAGCTACTTAATTTTAGGAGTTATAGCCAAAAACCGGATTATGGGAACAATCTATTGTATGAAGGCTATGTGACTGGTGTAAGAGTGGGACGCCTCCCCGTTGGTGCACCCTGGGTAACGCTAAATGACCTACATGGCTACACGGCTAGTTTCTCGTAATGCCGGTTCTAAGAGAACGGTGCCAGTACTTGTGCTGTACTCATCGGGCCTAAACGACCCGGACCGTTTTTTTATATCGACCCGGCCAAGAGCAATACACGCGGGGTGACCCAGTCTGACATTTGGTACACCTCGTTACAACAACAACAACAGGACTATGTGATATAGTGGTTCGATCTTGCCGGTTCCGGCGGACATGGTTAAATCAACTCAGCTTGTCATCCTGATCATTTCAGTATATATACATAGGTACTTATTGATGGGTGCTTCTGTTCTCTTCGCATACTTACAAACATCGGACAAAATTATAATACCATTTCATGTTCATATAGAAAGATAAAAGATGCAAAAAGAATTGAAAAATCAAAAACTAAGAAAAGTTGAATAATATAAAATACAGTAACAAAGCATAGAACTTAATGAAATAAAATTAAATAAAACGAAGTAAAAAAAAAAAATCAAATAACAAAATTTAAAAAATTAAATCAAGATATATTATAATAAAACCAAATAAAATTAAACTAAATTCAGCCAAGGTAAATTAAATTTATTTAAACAAAATATATTAAATTAAATAAAGCTAAATTAACTGAAAGATAATATCTAAATAATATAAAATAAAATAAATAAGTTTAAACCTGTCCGAATAGTTCAATCAACCACTGTTAACATGAGTGTTCCTTTTTTATGTCGATTACCTGAGACATTCTTTTTATCAACTTAGAAAAAAATTGTCGATGTTCGTAATTTGTACACGCAGAATGTCGAGTTAATTTTCAGCAGATAAATTCGCAATTTTAACAGAGCACTGTACATATCTGTCGCGTCTGTCTTGGCTTAGCGGACTCGTAATGCGGAATCGAGCTGTTAAAGCAGCTGCCTTTGACCAGTCTCAGGGCACCTTTTTCTGGTTTTGTTTTTTAGACAACATGCGCGGCGCGACTTTGTCTGAGATTTGCATGTGTGACCAGTTTGGCGCTTGAACGCAGTGTGAATCCATTAATTTACTTTAAATTCATGTCCACGCGCCGATGCCTGGCACTTCGCGGCTACTGACGCCCCATTTGCATGTTGTTTTTTATACGATTCGTAACTGTTCAACATATAACAACAATTAAACCACAAAAAGCGAAAAATAATTTGCAAAGGAATTCGTGAGATCGAACTGAAAAGAGCTTATTTTGAATGTGGTAAAAAAGCATTGGGACATTAGTTGATACGTAAAGCGAAACCAGCTCGGACAACATTTTCCGCCAGAACTAATGACCAGATTAAGAACTTGTAACGAAATAGAAAAAGTTGACAACGAACATGATTAGAAATAAATGTTTATTAGTAACTTCCTCAATCTAGAATTAGCCGAAACATTTTCCATATAAATAATGCGTAGTCGAAGTCACTGTCTTTGTGCATGGTGATGTTAAGGTCAGCAAAAACAATTTCGGAGTTGTAACGGTGTTAGCGCAACTGTGCGGTCCTATATAAGGAATGTTTCGGAAAAGCCATCTGTGTTGACACACAAAAGGGATGGCCTAAGTGCTCCTTAGGCGAGGTTGTTCAACCTTGGAAAGGTAATAGTAACAGTACTTTCAAACAACATTTTTGGGATTGATAGATCCCTGTGTTTAAAAGTTGCCACCTATTTTGGAAGGGTATTTAATTTCGTATTTCAATCAACATCGGTCTAGGCATGGTTGCCACCGTTGTCCTTTCCATTATGTTTATTCTTTGTATTTCTGCTATTATCTCGAAAATCATCTGACATATTTCTATTAAATTTTTCCGGAGTTGCCACCTATCCAAAAATTTTGAATAATTAATAGGTTCTATCAAACGAAAGCTATTTTAATTTTAATTTAACAAAACTATTGTTGTAGTTGTTTTTGTTGTTGTTGTTGTAACAGCAAAAACACTTCCCGAAGGTTTTGGGGAGTGATGCCAAAATTGACAGTCCTTGATCGGATTTCTGCCCGACCGTCGTGGTAGCGATTTGGTATGCCCGGTGTAACCTTCTAGGTCATGTCATCCCTCCATCCGTAAGGAAGGAGTAGATGGGTAATGAGAGGTAAGAGGCATCATATCCGCAAATCAACCATGGATTTAGCACGTCATTACCTATGTGCATATTAGTCGCCTCTTACGACCGGTTTGTCTACCTCGGGCATGAACAATTTATGAACACGGCGGCCGCCGTGGTGTAGCGGTTAAGTGTTCGGCCTGCTACACCAAGTCGTGGCGGTTCGATGCCCGGCAAAAGTAACATCAAAAATTATTTAGAAAAAGAATTTTTCTAAAACGGGTTCGCCCCTCGGCAGTAGTTTGGCAAACTCTCCGGGTGTATTTCTGCCATGAGAAGCTTCTCAGCAAAAAATTCATTTGCTTTGCAAGTGCCGTTCGGAGTCGGCAAAAAACTGTAGGTCCCGCCAACTTGTAGGAAAAACTCAAAAAGCAACACACCACAAGTTGGAAAGAGAAGCTCGGCTAAAAATCTCGTTAGAGGTTATGATGATAACCTGTAGGTATATCGCCGCCATTAGTTTTTTTTTTTTTTTTTTTTTTTATAAATAAAAGGTCAAAAGCTCCAAGGAGTCAAGTCAAGCGAGCTTCTAGGAATCTCGACAGGATATGGTAGTATTATGTATATCCTCACCACAAATATTATTATTTTTTCTTTAGCATTTTCAATTTGTTAAATCGTGGATTGTACTAAACATCAATTGGTAATGAAAGTCCCCACATCCACTCATCAACCAACCTCATTTTCACACTTTTTACACAATTTTTCGACTCAAAAACTCTTCCCTTCCACTCTTGGCATTAATTTCAATGTCAAATAAAAATAAATAAAGTAAAAGTTCAACTAAGGCAATTTCATCGTACCATTGTATCAGTGTCAAGGAAAAAGTAAAAGTTCTTGACCTAGAAACAATGCTACCCCGCTGCTAGTTGCTCTCTCGCGATGTTGATGAAGAACATAATGATGATGACAACATAGATTTCATACATGCCTACACGCCTAAAATTATACTACACCATTAGCAAAGAAGCAGTAGAAGTCGGCCAAATGAAGAAACAGCAAGCAAAGCAGACCAAACAAAAATTAAAATTAAAACAAGAACAAAAAAAGTTACTCATAAAATTCAGAGTTTCCATGCCACCCACCAGGAAAGATAAGTGCCTTGTATGTGTATCCCAGACATACTGCTCCTTGCTCTTGTATAGAGAAGTGTCATGAAGCGTGGCAAGAAGTAGGTTAATAACTAAAATAAAATATAGCACACAGACGATAAAATGCATCCAAAGGTGGAGTAGAGAGTTAGTACAGGCCGCCAAACTTTTTTCCAGATTCATAGTAGATGGCATCGACAGAAATACTCAGCTAGACATACTGCAGGCGACAAGAACCACAAGAATGACAAAGTTCGTCCTGCCGCTCAAAAATTTTGCAAATTATGTATCGTTGTGTTGGTGAAAATATGTGTATAACACATACCCGCATAAATCCTACAATAAATTAGTCTGTATCTCCCATGTATGTATGTAGTATTTGCTTTTAATTTCATTCTAACGTTTGCTGTATAATGAATGTCATTATGAAGTACCGGCATAAGTAATGATTGTAATTGCAGATGTTAGACGTGGCGCGCAAAGTATTAAGAGTTTTACATATATTTTTTTTGCTCATTACGAATACATTCCATTGCAAGGATGCAAAGACATTTTCAGAAGGCGACAGTGGCACAGCAAAGTCGACGAACGATAGCGATTGCAAATTAGCGAAATAAGTAGTCCACTTCCTTCACACCATACCAGACCTCCAACTACCAAGCAACGGCTTCACCAACACAAAGTCGGTTTGATGCAGTTAGCGCGCCAAAAGAAAGCTGTTGAACTTTTTTTCAAACAAGGACACACACACCCGCCCACACTTAGCATGTTCGAAACTCATAGTCTTCGTCGCCTGGAAATTCTGATGAAAAGCGAAATTAAAACACGCAAAACAGCAGCCGGTTGTGCGGCCACCAAGCTTTGGGCGCACATAAAAGAAATCGCGAAAATGAGTAGATGCTGGAGAAATTAAGAAAAATGAAAATAAGACAGCAAATACAACAACAAAAAAGTATTTAGTTTCTACTTGCTGCTGTAGCAAGGAAGTTTAAAAAGTGAAAGGCAAAGTTAAATAAATGAGCGAGTTGGTCTTGTGCGCCCTCCTCCAAAGTTGCTTCTTCTTTAGTTCGGCTCTTCTTTCTTGTTAATCAATTTCTTTTATTTTTACCGGCAAATGAGCGCATGGAAGACAAAAATTGTTTGCCTTCTCGCACTGGAGTATGAGTTAAATGAAAAGTTGGTACCTTAAATGAAATGAAGGACATTAGAAATGAGCACAGCTGATAATCAGCTGATTCATTGCTGTTTTCATGAATGAAATAAAAATGGCGGGAAAAATTGTGTTCTTTGGATAATAGTATTACGCACTTAGTAGGTATGTATTTACATGACAGCGTATGAGGCAGTAAGTTCATTTACGCTCGGTTCATTTTCTCATGTATGCAGTATCTACATGATTGGAACTCAAGTGTTCTGATAAGGTAATAATGGATTTGGCGATTAGTAATTAAAATATAAAGATTGGCTTTACGTGATTATTTCCTAGCTCGGAAATTATCAAGAGTTGCATGGGTGCACTGGTGCACTCAGCAGTTTCCTACCCCAGTTAGGCCACTAACTAATTTGGTCAATTTCCGTGGTGGAAGCGACAGAAAAATACGAGCTACGTTCTAAAGCACAGGACGAAAAAGATTTCTTCCCTTCTTCTTAATTGGCTCACTAGGTTCGTAGTAAAAAAATAATGCGACTCGGCGAAAATTTGAGATATCCTGAACGACCTATTTAATAATCATAATTTGACGCGATATACCTCCTATGAAATTAACCCTGAACAACTCTTCTAATTTCTAATAGCGTTTTCTTTTCTAGAAAAAGTTTTGCCCTGTAGATTTTTCTCTTTTGATAGGCTCTAAATTGCCGAGGACAAAAGTTACAGTTTAAGAGGGCAACATTAGGGCAACATTTTGTCGAGAAAAGAAAACGCCATAAGAACTTGCTTTCGCATTTGAAAAATGTACCTATGTGATTTGACAGCTTTCGAACCGCATTTCCTTTCGCACCACGAGTTGCTTTTTCCTATCGGTATTAGGCAAACAAAAACAAGATTTCATATGTTGGTCATCTTCTTACGCTTTATCGATGACTATTCATATCGGACCAAATTTTCTATATAGTATTTCACATTTTTGATATTAGATTAAAAGAAAAGTGTTTGAATCTCCATAGACCTTTGACCCCCTGCAAACGCAAACGAAATTGTTGTCCGGAACCTCCGGCTTTAGTACCATCCATGCATAGGCTGAGACTTTGCTGCTAAAATTACATATCTACAAAAAACGACCCACCTTGTATACATATATGTATACTGCCATCCATTTGTATTTACAGACGTTTTTCTTGACGAATTCGTAAGTATTTTTCTACTTTAAGCAATTTTTATTGAGCTTCGCATAAATGACATCACGCTTTGCTACCATCAATTTATTTGGCATAAACGAAAAGCCCTTCAATTTTTCACAAATGTCATTACCACCCCAGCCAGCTGAGTTTCGCTTACTTTAGCTCAATTGCTATAGAAATCCAGCTTAACTCGTGCGCGCTTTTCATTACGTTAGCTTACGGATAAAATAAAAATGCGAATAGATAGAGAGCAAAGAATGGTTAAATGTTGTATTTTTTGTAAAATCGATTTGGTTTATTCAGTTATGTCGGTCCCTTATAGTATATCTTGCCATGATTCGCCGTCAGGATAAGGCGTATCGCAAAGATCTGGTCGACTGTAGATTTACAAGGACTGAAGACGCATACTTTAAACTCTTTTTCCCACCTGATTTTCGGCTCACGTTATGTTTTTCCCTTTTCTCAAGACAATGTTCGGGCTCGCTGTAACAATTCTGAGCAACGGAGGCTTGACGATGTGATCGATTTAGTCTCGTTTTTTGATCAAGGAAAGACAGGTAGTTTGTTCGATGTGGCTTTTGTATATAGAAGTGTAATACATAGGTATTAATATTTACCTATATATGTAGCTATGTGAATATATATCTATGTATTGATGACTGTTACTGTTGCAAAAAAATTTTCCGAAAGTAAATTATGCTAATATCAAAATAATGTATATTCGATCAGTTGAATGTATGCCACCCAGTCTGTGCTTCCTCCTGCCGACACGTCTACCTATCAGCTTAAGACACCTTGCCTTTTTCATACATATCTCTGTGCAGTCGTTCGTAGTCAAAATGAAACAGTCAATTTGTACAAATGAGTAAATGTTTTGAATCAAAATCTAAGATACTTCCTTTGTAAGGAGCTTTTAAAATTTTCTGGACTTCCCGTTAACGTCAGAGTTCACTGTAAATTCACTGTCAATTTAAGAGCTACTTCATTTACCTTCTTTACTTCGCAATTTGTTAGAGTAGCGATAGAACTTTTAGCTTTGGCTCGCAGTCACTCAAATTCACTCCTCAATTTTGCAAACCTTGGCTTGCACAACGAAAATTGTCTTATTATTAGTACATAAAATTCAACAAAATTGCTCTTAATATATAAAAATTTTTAAACGTAACTGTTTTTATAATACGTTTTCATGATCCGTTTTTATGCCTGGATGGGTAGTTGCGAAGAAACTCACTTGTCTCCCCTACGGATCTTCGAGAGCGTCTATAAATACGCTATCAAACCAACGGTACCTGTTCACAGTTGTATTTCCGCGTATTTGTGTTCAGTTTTTGATTTATTTTTGGGACTTTTGTCCATTTTTTTCTAATATTTTTTTGTTTTGGCTTTTCTGAGGTTTAGGGTACCGCTTCGTCATACGAACCTATTTTGCTGTAAGCCACAGAAAATGAACATCGTACAGATCATTTCCGGCTAGGCGTTTTTGGCCGTTGCGTATCACCGACTTTTAACCGACTACTGACGCCTATTGAAAACACGCTATTCGAAGATAATTTTAAAGAAGTGTTTCTCCAAACTGACTGATTGTACCATTTCGACGGTAATTGACTGTATATTCTAACTATATATACATATGTCAAAGAGTCGAGCTTACTCCCTGTAGATTTCTTTGGTTGCCATTTTTTTTTTTTGCTTTTTTCACTTTCGCACATTTTGTTCGCACAATTCGATTTTGTTTTTGACATTTCTGTCATTTGTTAAAAAACAAAAATGATGTACGAGCTTTTATTATGCTTCGTTCGTCAGAGTGGCGGCGGTGGCGATGGCTTTAAGGGTGTACTATACGGCTAAGAGAGTGTCTTCATCCTTCAACGCCTTCAATGATGACGATACCAACCATTTCGAAGTACGTTTGTTACGCTAAATATGACAGCAGATATCCTGCCGCGTTGCGCTTCACTGGCAGTCGTACTGTACTATACTGAAGTGGAGCTGTGTATTGGGCGTACAAAAAACAGCCAACAATTCGAGTTGACATTCCAATTCCCAAAAGTCTACTACTAAAATGTTATTATGCTAAAAGCATGCAAGTAAAGCGTTCAAAATGCGAGGCGTCACGTTGTAGCGCCGCGTTGGCAGTCAGCGCAGTCGAGCGAACTGAAAGCAATTCTTTACATTTGTTACATTTAGGATGTGGCGTGGCGCCTCAATATTGGCACAAACTCTTATTATAGTTGGTTAAAGTTAAACTTTGCAATTTTCATAGCTTTTTATTTCCAAGACGACTTTTGTTGGCCTGGCCAAATCGTTAGTGCGTGAATGGGCATTTTTATTGACAGTTCAATGGTTGTTGTATTATTATTAAAGATGAAGATAGCGGTCTCGGAATAGAAGTGATCTTATAATCTAATTTGAGACCTAGCCAGACTTTCGAAACTGTACCAGAGTACCTATTACCGATGTTGTATGGAGTTTTCAAAAGCTGAAATTTTATATACATAGCTCAAGCGAGGTCAAAAAATTCGCCATGCAAAGCTTTGTATATTTTTCCAAAAAGTTTTACTAATCTCTGATTTTGAACTAAATGTTTTTAAATGAGAGAAAAAACTGAGCATATAGACACTGAGAGAAATGCATTGAATGTTGTGACAATATCGCTATTGATAGCGACGAGTTTAATGCAATATTCATTTAGAATGAGCGAGTTATCAAATATTATTTGCTCCCAATAAAAAGTAAAATGACATGTCAACCATTTCGAAATTATGTACTATTTTCTATATTTATGGATAGAATGCTAATATATTTGAACGGCACGTCAATATATACATATGGTCGTGATATGAATTTCTATTGTCGGCATATCCATATCCATATTTACTGCATAGTAATAATGGTAGAGACAGCGCATTCATATATATTGGCGAAATGTATATTTTTCTGGGACGCATAATCATAATAGTTCAACAATTTTTACTATGGATTTTCTAACAATATTACAACTTGTTGGAACGTTTTTTTTAATTCAAAATTTTTTGAATTTCTTATGATTGAACATTTTTCGAAAAATTTTATAAAATGCCGTAGCCGAATGGTAGAATACTGGGCTAACGTGCCAGAGGAGCAGGGTTCGAATCTTACTGAAACCAGATGTTAAATTATATAAAATTTTGTTTTTTTAAACTATTTAGAATTTATCAATAGTTTATATGGATACCATTTCAATAGTGATTTATCAAAAAACATTGATGAAACATCCATATTCATTGATGGGACAGAATTATCAATTTTTATTTAATGTGATATCAATAATTATGGATGTTCCATCCATAGATTTCCCTCCGTGGAAAGTTTTCACTATAGAACAGTGCCACAAGGCTTTAGTTACACATCAATGCAACCAAACTATTTTTAACAATCCCAGAAAAAAGCTCGGTATGTGTGGTTTTTAAACTTTTCTTAAAATAAATATAGTTTAAAAAAACTAAAACTCACGCTTTTAGAGAGTATTGCACTAAGAAGTTGAAAATAATTTTAAAACCCCTACACAGTAGTATTGAGGAAAAAGCGTGGTTCCCTTTGTTCCATAATCTTCGTTTCTTATTTAAATAATTTTTACATTTTTAGTGCAATATTCTTTAAAAGCGTGCGTTTTATATCCATATTGTAGGCAATTTTCAATATTATTGCACAATCTCATTTTGACCGATAACTCAGTTATCGATAAATATATCGAAATATTCCAAAGTCCAATAGAAACCTGTAGACCTTCCCTTTCGTTTGATACCCAGATTGTAGGCGTTATGACCGATAACTTAGTTATCGATAAATATATCGAAGTCCAAATGCAATCCTCTATCGTTTGATACCCATATTGAAGGCATATTTCAAGGTTTTTGAGACTGTCATGAGACGGCCGCCGTGGTGTAGCGGTTAAGTGTTCGGCCTTCTACACCAAGTCGTGGGGGTTCGATGCCCGGCAAAAGTAACATCAAAAATTATTTAGAAAAAGAATTTTTCTAAAACGGGGTCGCCCCTCGGCAGTAGCTTGGCAAACTCTCTGGGTGTATTTCTGCCATGAGAAGCTTCTCAGCAAAAAAATCATTTGCTTTGCAAGTGCCGTTCGGAGTCGGCAAAAAACTGTAGGTCCCGTCAACTTGTAGGAAAACTCGAAAAGCAACACACCACAAGTTGGAAAGAGAAGCTCGGCTAAAAATCTCCTTAGAGGTTATGATAACCTGTTGGTATATCGCCGCCATTAGTTTTTTTTTTTTTGTGGACTGTCATATGCCATGTTATGTTACATACAAGCAAGCAAACATATATATGAATGTATGTACAAACAAGTAAAGCTAATGAAAGCGTAGTAAAAAAAACTAGCATTATGTGTTCAATACTCTCTAAAACGTGAGTTTAGTTTTTTTAAATTATATTTATTTTTTACTTTTTAGTCAAATGTCCTATGAAATTATCGATAAATATATCGAAATATACAGAAGTCCAAACGAAACCTCCCCTTTCGTTTGATACCCATATTGTAGGAAAATTTTAAGGTTTTTGGGCAATCACATTTTGACCGATAGTTCAGTTATCGATAAATTTATAATTAATAACGGAGATATTCCAAATTTACAAAGCTATATTTGCATGCGTTCAATGTAAAAAAAATTTTGTTTTTTGCTTCTCCTGTACATTTTTTTCAGTTAGGGCCTTTGTGTTCGGCTAAAAATCTCGTTAGAGGTTATGATAACCTGTTGGTATTTCGCCGCCATTAGTTTTTTTTTTAGGGCCTTTGTGAATTAAGGTAACGATAAGTATTTCTACATAGATACATGTATGAAAGTTTGAGCTGTGTTTCAATAAATTAAGAAAAACTTTACACTGAACAGATGTAGCAATTTGTAGCTACTACATAAATAATTTGTGTCCGCTTACAAAACGGCCCAAAATTTTAATTAGGTGCCCAACCGCCCAAAATAAATTTATCGGACCAAATTTGGTCCGAAATGCCCAATTTCGGCAACCTTGAGTGTAATCAAAGGTGGCATAACCGTTGAAACTATAAAAATTGCCGGAGATGATCTTTAGTGCGGAAATAAATCCTTGAAACTCACTTACAGCACGTGCTGTGCCCAACTTGTGCAAGCATAAATTTCAATCTTAAAGCTTTACAATTTTTTATTTTTTTTATTTGATGACCACACTAAGTAAGACTTATTGTAAGGTCACTAGCACCGTAGATATACATATGTTTTTGTGAGGATGCTCGAAATCGGCTTAACCCTCCTGAGTTGTATTGTCAAGTATTTAAATTTGTTTGAAAATCGTGCTCTGCAAACGAAAACGATGTATGAACAAAACAAATTTACTCTATTTGTTCTATAATAATCTTTAATAAAAACTATAGTCTATACATGCATATATCTTGTCTGAAGAATTGCATCGAAAACTTCTGAACGGAATTTTCACGATTAAGTAGTCCACTAATGGATAAGTCAATTTCAAATTTTTATAGCATACTTATAGGCTTCCGAAAGTTGGGGGACCATATGGACCGGTTCGACCTCACTCGTCCAGGCATAAAAAGGTACAATGCGCTTCTTTATACTCATTCAAAAGGGATAAGTCCAACCTATATAAAGACATCAAAACTGGAATAAGTCGCACGATCCTTAGTGAATCTCCAAAAAAGGGGATCATCAGGCTCGAATGAGATGCTTTGGTCTTAATTTCCCTCTAAGCCATGGTTGACTCCAGTGTAAGAATTTAAACTATCTGCGAGAACGTGGGAATGGTTAAGTAACTTATTTGTTTCAAAATACACACGCACCTCTATTTGGCCAACGGCTCTATGTAACGTCATTTACATCGCGATATAGTCCTTACGGGTATCCTTCTTGTTCATTGCAAATGGTTGCTTAGTTTCACTATGGTTTTGACAACAAGCCAATATGCAGTAAATCTGCCACGTTGTCTGTGAATTGGATTCTTGGAAACATAAGTAGTTGATAAAGAGACGTACCATGTACTACAGATGGAAGGGGGGAAAGCTGATAACTTTGGCAAGCAAGGCAATTGCAAGCGGTTGGCGCTCGCCACTGTACGCATTAGTAAGTAAATGTTCATGTGTGTGTAGGCTAAATACATCAGACCTACATATTTTATGCTTAATATTTTTATTTTATATTATAAGATTTTCCATTATACATAAAGTAAATCTTGAGAATTCAAATGTGTTTTTGTTGTTGTGTAAAATGGGTGATTGTAAATTTTCCAAACGCGATTTTGCTCACTACAAGGATAATTGAAAATTTTCACTGCACGAATTCAACTCACACTTGCACAGCACCGTTGCTTTTGCACCGCGAAAAAAGTTTAAAGATTTATTTTAGTGATTTCTTTTTTTTTTTGGTTTTTGTACAGCGAAGACGCATGCTTAGATAAAAGTTGGATTACGGAAAATTGTGAAAATCCTGAAATTGAAACTGACTTACGGATTAGAATTTATTTGCAGTCGAGTTTTTACTTCATTTTGTGGAATTCAAAGTTAAAACTAAGCGCTAAGGTATGAAGCTTGCTGTAAAAAGTTTCAAAGGCGGCATGGCAGATACCTATGCATTATACCATATCAGGACTTTTTTTTACATAAAATACTAAACATTTTGTTATATTATTTAAAAAATATTTTGAAATATTTTGACTCCAGTTTAAGAGTATAAATCTGGAATAGCCAGCGCTTTCAATCTACTTAGCACTACAACAACAACGTCATACTTTCTACAACAACATCCTTCCTGCAATCATATAAAATTACTCGAAAGAATTATTTATAAACTAAGCCAAAAAAAAAAACAGTCGCCGAAACTAGTATGCAGTGCGATTAAAAAATAAAAACAAATACAACTGAACGTATGTTGTTGTTGTGAGTAACAAAGAGCAAGATGTTGTTGTAGACCGGCAGTCTGAGACACTACGATGGCTGATATACAGAAATCCAACGTGTTTCGATTACGGTTATAATGTTCAGGGTTGAGAAAAACTAATTTCCCTTTCACTTTTAGTTGACAAAAAGCTTTGGTTCCGGCCTTGCTAAGTGTTGATTTTCCGGCTTTTGTTTCAATTTTCAACATGATTCCGTTATGCGTTTTTTATTACCGGTTTCAGAGTCTGGTTTCAAAGAGTTTCGGCTCCGATTTCGATTAAATTCCAATTCGGTTTGATGTCGGTTTAGTTCTGATTCTTGTTTTACTAAATGTTTGGCTTCCGAGTTTGGTTTCGTTATCTAAATTTATGTTTTCGTGGCTGCAGTTTCAGTTTTTGTTAAAATTTTTAACGTATTTTCATCAGGATTGGGCATTTTTGCACTACCACTAATTTTTTAGTGATAATTTCTTCAGTGATAACTAGTTAAAATCAAAAATCACTATCACTAAATTTTTAGTAATAAAGGGGGCCGACTTTATAATAATACCCTACCATTGCGAGTTTTCCAACGAAACTTGGCATAAACATTCAGAAAGACTTCCTTTTACTCAATTTAACAAAATTTTACCGAAAACCTGGTCCGAAAAAAATAATAAATAAAACCAAAAATCACTATCACCAAATTTTTAGTGATAGTGGTTTTTGATTTTAACTATCACTGAAAAAATTATCACTAAAAAATTAGTGGTAGTGCAAAAGTGCCCAACCCTGATTTTCATTAGTTTCTGTCGCAGCATTGCGTTTCCGATTTCGAGTATTGGATTCCGAAGTGTGTTTAGTTTTGCACGGAAAAAATTTTCTCAATCCCAAATTAGTAAATTTATATTAAGTTGCGGCTTGATACCGATTTTTCTTTCATCATATAACAATGATTGTCTACTGATTCGGATCCCGGTTTTCAATCAAATTAATGGTTGGTTTCGTTATGGGGCTAAATTTGTCAACCGGACCACCTACAAATTTCGTCGCTTCGATTTGAGTGAAATTTGGTGAAAGTGATCTGCTTAAGATAGCAATTCATTATAGAAATTCTTAAGGTCCATTACAAAAAGGTATCATTTAAAAGGAAATATATAAAGCTTTAAATTAAGATTAAAAAAAAATTGATTTGAAAAAAATTAATAATTTTTTTTAATCAAATTTTTACTAAAATTTGTGAATAAATTTTTTTTCTATTTATGTTCGAAACTTCGAAACAACTTCGAAATTCGAAAGTCCGTAACTAAGATTTGGAGGCTAATGTCGAAAAACAGGAAATGCCATTTTTTACTTATCTCTTAATCTCTTCAAAAAAGTTGATTTAGTCCAACCCAGAAAAAAGTGGATTTTTTCGTAGTGTTATTATATTGGAAATGACCTATTTTGCACTTACATACTTAAGTATTGTAGTATTAAAATTTTTTTGCTATCGTGTTTTTATTTGCATGGAAACCGAAACCAGAACGAAACCGTAATCGATGTCGAAATAAATTTTGAAGAACGAAACCGAAACCGGAACGTTATTTTAATCGGTTTCATCCCTTGTTTGATATTGATTTCGTTTCGAACTTAAAAGTGTTCAAGTTCCGGTTCTGATTCTATACAGGCCTTTATTTTTCCGGTAACACATACAAAAAGAAATTGTAAAGAATAGTAATATCAATATTAATTTCCTTATAAAACCAAAGAGATTTTCGTATAATTTTTTTTCGTTTCGACGTTTCGACCACCAGTGAGCCCAAAAACTTCTTATAAAGATAATCTTATTAATTTTATTAGGAACTTTTGTCTCTGTGTACCGATCTCTGAACAAACTACCCTCTGGAGAAAAAACCTGGGGTGACCCGAAAAATCTGACTTCAATTTCGGAACCAGCAACCCCAAAAGCTTTAGAAACTGATGAGAAACACTCTTTGTCTGTAGTACAGCGCTATCAGTTTCGTAATGAAACTATTTAATATTATCTATAAGGTGAACATAGTATTATAATTTTATTATTTATAGCTACTTGTCTTAACATAATATACCTACTATCTCTCAATAATACCCATATATTTTGGTAAGTAATACAATCCTCAAATACCACAGGCAATCCTCCAATAACAACAATTATTTTGCATATTTCAATTTGTGATTTTAGAAAATGCATTGCAAAATTTTAACGAGAACGCGCGCCTGTATTTGCAACAAGAAAAACAATTTGTAAAGATTATAGCAAAAAAAAAAAAAACATCGCATACTTGTGTACGATGTTTGCTGATAAGGGTCTGTGCAAAATGTATGCAAATATTTAATAAGCTTGACGGGGTATAAAAATGCCAAAATGAATCTAGCTACAAAGCAGCTCAGTTAGTTGCGCTTTGGGGGTTGAAAACTATTCGTCAAATATGCATTTTCATTAACTTTTTGTAAAATCCCCTTAATAAGCTGATGATGTCTATTCAACGCTTAGAAGAATATCGAACAGCATGCTAAGTAGGTACAGAGATGATGCACAAATGGAAATCTAAAATTGAATGGAAATTTACGGGGCGATTTTTGCAAATTTGCATATGGATACATAGGTTAGATTATCCCAAAAATCGAAGTTGTTTTATTTTAACGCATGGAAATAATGTCCTTTAAAATTATTATCCTTCAACTTTCTAAAAACTCAATATATTATAAAAAGTTTTAATCTGATAAAAGTTCTATAAATGTATATACAAATATTTAAGGATGCACAAGAGATGGACAGAAGATATCTTAGAAATTGATTTCCCAATAGGGATATTAAATTAAAGGTTTTCATTAGAGGCTGAACGTAGTGTAAGTTTTATGTCGATATCTCAATCCGTTTCGGTAATATCAACCAAAACATGAATACAATTTATCTGAAACTTTCTTACTTGAATAACTAATTGTATTGTTGTATGACTTATAAAAAGTGCACTATTATTGCAAAATTTCAAGATATACACAATTATTTTTGCTAGAAAACGTACTGTTACGCAATATACTAAACTACTTTTGCAATTCTAATGTTATTTTCTCGTGAGTACGTTTTTTTTTGTTTAATATACTGCTAAAGGATCCTATTGTCCTTATAAAATTTAAAATCCTTGGACCTTATTGGACTTCTATTACAACGAAAATCCCATTTTTTTAATCTTAATGAATTCTAAGAAGTTGTGTTTATATCTTTTTCTACATTGATTAATATTAAGGACTGAAAGTTCCACAGTATTTTTGTTTTTTTCATTCTGAAAAATAAAATCAATATCGTTACCTTTATTGACAAAGGCCCTAACTGACATAAAAAAATTTTACAGGAGAAGCAAAAAGTTTTTACCTTGAACGCATGCAAATATAGCTTTGTAAGTTTGGAATATCTCCGTTATTGCTCCTAGTAACACCTTAAAATTTGTAGTTAGTGTGTATTTTACTATATCATACTTAAATATGTAAAGAAGTCATTTTCAATTAGGCAATTTGTGAATTAAGGTAACGATATAATGTTTGTCCCAGTCTAATGTAGTTGCCTCAGATCTAGATAGAATATATGTATCTGATTTTTGTACACGGAGGGAAATCTATGGATCGAACATCCATAATTATTGATACCACATTAAATAAAAATTGATAATCCTGTCCCCTCAATGAATATGGATGTTCCATCAATGCATTTTTGATAAATCACTATTGAAGTGGCATCCATATAAACTATTGATAAATTCTAAATAGTTTAAAAAACAAAATTTCATACAATTTTACATCTGGTTCTAGTAAGATTCGAACCCTGCTCTTCTGGCACGTTAGCCCAGTGTTCTATCATTCGGTTACGGCATATTATAAAATTTTTAGAAAAATGTTCCATCATAAGAAATTAAAAAAATTTTGAATCCAAAAAAACGCTACAAGTTTTAATATTGTTAGAAAATCCATAGTAAAAATTGTTGAACTATTATGATTATGCGTCCCAGAAAAATTTACATTTCGCCCATATATATTAATACGCCGTCTCTACCATTACTACTATGCAGTAAATATCTATATGGATATAGCAACAATAGAAATTCTTATCACGACCATAGATATTGACATGCCGTTCAAATATATTAGTATTCTATCCATTAATATAAAAAATAGTACATCATATCGAAATGGTTGACATGTCATTTGACTATTCATTGGGAGTAAATAATTTTTGATAACTCGCTCATTCTGTATGAATATGGCATCAAACTCGTTGCTATCAATAGTGATATTGTCACAACATTCAAGGCATTTCTCTCCGTGTAGCTATAATTTTTCTTAAATTTTACTGTTAAATCGGTTTAAAGACTTAGAACACTCCAACATTTAAACATACACCGTCTCATGCATACTAGTTACCTATTCGCAAGTCATGTCCCACGAACTTTATTTGATGACAGTCAAATCAAAGAGCAAAATAAAATCATGCCAAATACAGGATGTTAGCGTTGATTTTTAATATCCAAAAATTCAAAAACCAAATAAAAATATTTGAAAATTGGTTGACGTTTATACGACAAACAGATTTCAGGAGTAGCAGCGTATCTCTGTTGTCATTGAAGTGCGGCAGATGCTGCTAAGACGATGATAAGGAGTGCGTAGGGGGCCAACTTTGTAGGGAATCAAAAGACAGCATTTCAAAGATGCTACAAGTCACGTACACATGTGAAACACCCAGCTATGAGTTCCTATACTCATGTCATAGATGGGCATAGTGAGTAAATATTATAGTATGTAGTACATTACATATCAGTAGGCAGTATATTGTTCCTAGTACTGAAAGTTAGTTTGAATTTCAGTTAACATTTTCATTTACAGATAATCAGTAATCACAAAAAGTTTGGTACAAAATAAAATAGCAATGGTAAGAAACACGATAATTTTGTAAATAAATGAATATTTTTCAGTGGCATCGAAATAAAATTGAAACCAAAATTTTACTATTACAAATTTTTACTGTGATATTTTCATCCAAGCAACAAAATAGTTGTAGTTGTATTGCAATCCTACACACATTTTCAGTTCGCAGCTAATTTTTACTAAAACTTCAATTCAAATATCAGTAACAGTAAAATCAGTTTTAACTGCTTTATTACTTCATCTAAGATCTAATGCCCATCTGTGATAAAAACAAACTCAAGTATCAAATAAAAAAATAACTGACAGTAAAAAAAGCTAGCCAAAGGATGTAAAAATTCAATTCAAATCAAAATGTCTGCTATCTGCGTTTGAGCACTCGCTGAAGAATGAAAAAAAAAATTGCGCGGAATGCGATTGAAAAGGATGTAAAGTACAAATGTTATACGAATTGATGTAAGGAGGATGGCAGAATAAGCAACATAAAGGATTACATGACATACAACAAATACGCACACATACACAAGTAAGGACAGTCATCCATAAACCAACAAAGAAACCCGCCAAAAAAACTGCTACTTATTTAAAGCTCAGCTTATTTACTGCAAAAGCTTATACCACATTTACTTTCTCACAAAATGAGCCACTTAACAGGTTTTTTCTGAATTGGCTTTGAAAACTCCTTCGAGACCTAGAGGAAACCTTGTTTCTAGGAAGACAAACAAATTAATGGTAAATTCTCTGAATAAGGAGTACGTAAAGGATTCCACAGCATTGTGGGCATCAGTACATATCGAAACTTCCTTCCCCAGCCTTTGAACAATAGTGTTTTCTATTATTTCTGTAACTTTAATTCATCTTCTTTCCCGTCACTTTCTTTACTGTTTCGGAATATACTCCCTATCTTTTCGTGTTATTTCTTGTTCTCTACTTTCCTCTTCCTTCTTTTCTTTTTGTTGGCTTCTCTTTTCTTCCCTTTCTATACCAACACACAGAAAATTTGTTTTCAACATGAACCATGTTAAACTAACAAGAAAGATCCTATTAAATTTGTATGAGATAATGAGGACTGATAATGTTGTTTTAACAGGAAGACATGATGTTTTAAAAAAAATTATATAAAATATCATTAGCGATAGTGTAGAAAAGTAATAACCTGAAAAAGAGCTAAAAATGTTTTGATTTTATATGAAAATGATGAATAAATTTATTTTAGCTTTTTGTTTTATATAATTTAAGTTTCTTTTACTATATTATAGCATACACAAAAAAGTTTCATTAAAGAATAAAAGAAAACAATTCATATATTCTAAGAAAATTATTTAACAATTTATGAATGAATTCATTCTCTCTGAGGATTTGTTTACATATTTTAAGAAAAAGTACTTATATTCTGAGAAATATTCTTAAATTTCCCTGAAAAAGTTCTTTGGAGAGGTTTTAATGAACAATTTTTAAAATCCATATACTTTTTCTTTGGAAACATGAACTTTATTGGTTCAGTGTAGGTACATATGTATGTAGAATACAAAATCTTTGTAAAACATTTTTTGCACAACGATGGCTGTTGGCGTGACAGCATTCACATGTTTACGAATTTTGTATTTGCATATGCATATGTATGCGTCTGTTTCCAACCGCCCACCTAAAAACGCTCAGTCAGGGATAATAATCGCTCATCCCTTGTGTTGCCATGCTCACCACCCTCGCTACATGAATTTCTACCTATTACAGAGTGGTTCGCATTTGTACCTCAATCAAGCATCAAATATGTGAATATCAAAGTACACACAAATGTACGCGAATGTTGAATGGCAATGTAAAAAAAATATCTGGTTTGGTGAAAAAATTTGAAAACGAGGTACCTACCGAATATATGTGAGAAAATGGAAAAGTGAATCCTTTAGAAAAGAAATAATGAATATCCGTTCATTAGTCTGCAAATATGTTTGTAACCTGGCATCTTATTTAATAAAGGAGCACTTGAAGTATAAAATAGTTTTAAGAAATCATCTTATTTTATGAAGTGGAGCTTGGAGCTACATTTCTGGTAAGCATATGTATATATTAGACTGGGCCAAAAATTCAAAATTTCGTTTTTTTTTTTTCAAAAATTAGATTAATTTTCTTTTTAAGTAAGCTGAAAAAAATACTGTAATTTTATCAAATTTTTTAATTAAAGTCTAGAGGTCTATGATCGCTAGTTAAGATTTTACAGACTTAACCTCGAATTTGGTATAAAAACGACAAATCACTGTTGAAAAACACCATTTACCTGATCATACTTTTGTAGGAAATTGAATTCCCTACAAAAGCTGCCTAGACTGAAATTTTCTCAGACTATCCGTTTTCTAGTATTATATCCTCAAACATTGGCATGATTTTTGGTTTTCCCGATTTTGGTTTGAAAATTTGCGAAACATGAAAAAATTAACATCGAATAAAGCTAAATACATATTCTTAAGGGAAATTGGCTGCTGAATTCGAATTTGATGACAGAATTTATCACTGGGCCCGAGGTTCGGCCCTAACCTTGCAAAAATGTACAATATTATTTTGTGATGGTTTTGTTAGATTATATATGAGAAATACATATTTTTGGATATAGTATTGTTCATATAATGATAATTAATCATGTAGAATATCAATAAATAAAATTTAGTAAAAAAATTGGATCAAAAACGGCAAAAAAGACGGAAATATGATTTTTTTTAATTTAATACTTAATAAGTTTTGAAAAATTTACTTTTTTGTCGCCCACTCAATTTCCTTTAAGAATCTCTATCTATCTTTGTTGTACATGGATATTTGCATTTTTGAAAGAAAAAATGGGAAATCGAAAGAACATGCTAATTTTTGAAGCTAGAATACTAGAAAAAGGCTAGTCTCTGAAAATATTGGTCAAAGCAAATTTGGTAGGGAATTCGATATTCTTCAAAAATATGTTCAGGTAAATTCTTTCTGTTGCACGCAACTTTTAGTTATAGACATCCTCGAACGCATCGGGAGGGGTTTTCGAGGTTTGAGCTTCCAAACCCTCCTCTGCACACGGCCCTGCTATTCTTCTACCAATGTTTCTGTTCCTATCTGAGATTCCTATTTCATTTACTTTTCCTATTCCCAAATTTATTCCTATTCCTATTTCTGGTCCTATTCCTATTTCTTTTCATATTCCTACAAAATATTCCCAACTTAAAAACATGAATCTGCTTTTAAAACTTTTTTTCCGAACATACATCCTTCTATCCCAACCTTGTTAGCAGTACCTTTTAATCCCTTAATTAGGATAGTACATGTCCCGCAAAATCAGTTACTATGCAAACATTCTATACATTCATACTTATATGCACGTTTGCATACCCAGCGCAGATATACTTAAGAACCGTTGTGCAAATAAATTGATATCGGTTCAAAACATGATTTGCAAATAATACACTTAAATTTGCATAAAACCAGCAAACGGTGTCAGAAAATATAAAACTAACAATAGAAGCAACAACAATACCGTGACATAAGCTAACAACCAACTTTGCAACAAACTAATACGTAAATGTTACAACTCAAAAAATGCCAATCGAGCTGCCAAAAATTATGCAAATTAACAGACGAAAATTTTAAATTTTTGCCAACGCTGACACAGCTGCGTGGCTTACGAGCACAACAACCACTCCAAATGACAGTTACAACAAAGTCGACAAAAAAAAATCAACGAAAAAACTTTAATAAATAAATACAATCACAGGTAAGCAGTGTTAAATGAAACTGAAAGGATTTGCAGCCGACGGCTAAAAATTTGTTAAGTGAAAAAAAATTTATTTGCATAAATACAAAAAAGTGCGAGTGAGTTATGCAAATCAGAGGCCGATGAGCCGCAATGGGGTAATTGCTCTGAAGAACACCGTTGAATACAGCAGTATAGATGCGTTACTCATTAACATAACATTAAAAATTGAAAAAGGAAATGATGTGCCAAAAATTCGTTGATGTCTGCTGGAAATTTACACTATACACCCAGTTGTGAGTTCAAGCGCGGCTTATGATTTCGCCTTTTTAGGCTGTCTGTCAATCGAAAACAATTTTAGCCAGAGGAAAATTTGGTGAGAAACTTCATATGGTGTACAATTATTTCCCATTTTGCTGTGCCAAACTAAATGGTAAACTTTGACGTATGGAAACAGCACGTATAAAAGGATATATTTTGTGAATAAATTTTCAATTTGCGTATTTTTCAGCCTTTATTTCACAGTAAAAAGAAAAGTCTAAATTTAATACCAATTTGGTGTTTATATATAAAAACGCCGAAAAGTATTAAATTAATACCATTTTCCGTTTAATTGAGAAAAAGAGTATTATTTTGGTATTATTTTAAGACCATTTGGACTAATTTAATTGCCAAAATTGAGAGAGAGAGAGAGAGCGATTTAGTATTATTTTGGTATTATTTTAAAACATTAGTCCAAATTTAATTTCCAAACTTTTTCAGGGTCTTAAAATAATACTATTTTTTTTTGTTACTTGCAGGAAAATTACTTTTTCATTTTACTCCCAGCCTTTCATAGCAAAACAGCCTTTCATAGCAAAACAGGGGTCAAACATCTTTTTTTTTCAGAAATCACAATAAATTTTAAAATTTCATAAAATTGTGTACTAAAGATTATATCACTCAACTAGAATCCAGTTTGAGTTTTCTTGAATTATTAAAATATTGCTTTCCAAAAAAAAAACATCGGGAACACAGATTCTGTACTGCGTTTCTGTAACTCAATTCGACCGACTAAAATAGTCGATTTGGCGTCATATTGACGTCACACTAATTATTTTTATTTCTGTAAAAAAAATGATTTTGTCTATTTATTTTCTCACTTGCTTTTGAGGTAGTGACAAAATTTTTATTTTTCAATCGAGACGAGTATGACGACATTAAAATCGAGAATTTTGTCGATTTTTCACTGAAACGGAGTACTGGATTCGGTGATATGGGAAAAATAATTTTGTATGACTTTCATAGTACCTATTAGTTTAACCGGCTTTCCCACGACAGCAAAGTAGGCGTAGATGTGGTATGATTTAAAAAACTTGACCTTAGAAACTTGCTGGATTTCAATGGTTGCTAGAACAACTGGGGATAACAATGAAAAGTATTGCTGATTGTCGATGTTTATTAAATAGAGACTACTAGCTCATTCCAACATCCTGACAATCATTCAGTCACTCGAATAAATTAATGCGCATTTATCTACTTATGTATATATATTTCTTTGCATATACACAAGTATCTATCAGAATGTTGCACATCTGCCACAACCAACCATTCATTTGATGCAGTGTCCTGCCCCCAGATCACCTCAAACTCATCATCCTCGAAAACCCCGTCACAACAGTTCAACGAACGTAATGCTGCGTTGTCTCACTAACCCAAATTAAAATTATGTTAATGAATGAGAAATATAAAAACACAGCATAGCACTGAACGAGAGTATCCCTTCTGTTTCCTCGTTAGTTCGTTCGCGCCTCAGTAGCAGCACGTAAATCACGGCCAAGGACGACGTGAATGGGAATGCTGCGCTGCATTGAATTGCGCAAAATGTGGCGGAAACGCGAAATGAGGCTGGCTTGCTGGTAATGCTTGAACATAATGAAGTTAGCGAGGCTGCACTGTTACGACGCTCATCAGCGTAATTTTAATTTACTTTTTTCTTAGTTAAGAGCGCAAACGTTTTTTTTATTATCCTCATTTCTTTTCTCCTTTGTTTTTTTCCACGCTGCGACCGGCATTTGTTTTTGTTGGGGTTATCTTCTACTTCCTGCCCTGTTTCATTCTCATTAGATTCCTGTGTTGTGCTGTTGATTATTAAATGAGGTTTTCTCGTTTAATTTCAATTGGCCTTGTGCGTAATGGTGACGTCACAAGGACACGTTGCTCTACTCGGCGTATTCTATGTATACATATAATTAAAATTTTAATTTATGCAAATTGCCAAAAACGCCGGCACAGCTGTGTGATGTTCAGGTATTCGATCGCGGTATGAGATTTGATGTGAGTATTACGTGATTTGTACTTTTGCCGAAAGGACGTGTTGAAACCGGGTATTGAAAGTTCTATTTGTTTGTTGTTTTGATTTGTTCGAAATGTCAAATACTTATCTTAGTTTAAAGTGATGGTGCTTTTTATATTGTGTTAAGATTTTAATATAGTACTGCATTTTCACTTTATCTATGGACTAGGGATAAATCACAAAAAATAAAAAAATCAATGGTAACACCTTAAGGGAAGTTTTTAAGTAAACTTTTACATATATCTGCCCGATAAAAACATATTTTCATAGGTACAACATGTTATAGTCAGTTCAGTATGGTAAAATTCAAAAAAAGCTGAAAAGAATGTGCTAAGAGATGATAGAGTCGAAACATATACATAACAGTTCGGATTTCAGTAACGTGTTCACACTAAATATGTTTTGAAGAAAAGATGGTCAAGTTGTGATAATCCGATAGATGTGTCAATGGGGTAACAAAACCTCAGTTAGCAGTACTGAGACCATATTCACCAAAAGACATCAGCAATCTAACATTTTCCTTCGCTTTACGTTTACAAACTTTGTGTGAAAATGACAGGAAGTCTGAAGGGCCGTTGAATTACTCAAATGAGACTTATTAAGATTGACAAATTTTTCAATAGTTACAAGACGACACTCCACATCGCAAACCAGAAACGATGAAATATGTATGTAAATCGGTAATATAATCTGGAAAGCGAAGGATACATTTTGTTTTAACTTCATAAAAACATGTTAATTTTAAAATTCGCTATAAATTTACTGAAAACATCATTTGCCATTTAAATTCAAGGGAGAATGAAGTGTCAAATAAATTTATAGTGAACTTTAAATTAAAGGCTACACAGAGCCAACAATGCCTAATAAAATAGAACAAAAGTCATAAGATATCTCTATAGATTTTCTTCAAGAAGATGTGCTTCTTATTATTGTAGAGACAGTCTTTTTAATTTTATTAAGAAGATTTTCTTTTTAATATTTTAAATTAAAAATAAAATGATATTGCCCTCACCGAGAATCGAACTTACAATTTTCGGAATGATAAACCCAGCTGTTAACCATCAGGCCATCGCTCACTTTTGATTGCCAGCTTCTAATTACCGATATGTGTAGAGTTGTTAATGTTTCAAAGGAAAATCTCATAAATATATTTAAGAAGATTTCTTTTTAACATTTCTAATTAGGAAAAAAAGAGAGAGAATCGAACTTACAATTTTTCGATTTCTAAACCCAGCTGCTAACCATCCGGCCATCGTATACTAATAATTTCCAGCGTCTAACTACACCTTTGTACTAAATGTATAGTTTTTTAATAAGAATTTCTTCTTAAAACCAAAAAGATTTCCCTACAGGTTTTCCTTCGTTTGCACCGTTGCGACTACCCCTTTGCCCAAAAGCTGATCATGAAAACAATCTTATTAATTTTATTAGGCATTTTTGGCTCTGTGTAGATGAGAAAACGGCCATAAGCCAGTTTAAAAGATATCAAATCCATATTTGGAAGGGACATAAAACATAGCTTCTTCTCTCTAATTAGCCGTTTTACGGAAAAAGGGCACATCTCATTTAGTTGCCTTTTCGCACTCAACTCCTCAATTTTTGTTTCATAAACGTTTGGGTTATAAGAACACTCAAAAAAGTATTTCCTTATTTCAACGAAATGTTCCCTTATTTGTCTCCATGGCTTCCTTAACATAAGTCACATATTCCTTAATTTAAAGATTTTTTTTCCTCAATTTAAGGAAAAAGTCTTTAAATTAAGGAAAATGTTACTTACCATAAATCATATCTTTGGAGCAAAATAAGGGAAATTTTCCTTGAAATAAGGAAACTCTTTTTTGGGCGAAGAATCCCGACTAATCAAGGATTTTCCATGTGGCCGAGTCCCGGGATTGCCTTTCCTAGTGTTGGTCGTATCACAACTGTCTTTTCCAAACTGGTCTTAGTGTGCCTCTGCGGCAGCCACTTGAACCTAGCCTGACTAATCATCGCTCTAGCCTACTACACCAAGTATTCCGGTATGGGTACCCGGTAAAAGCAACATCAAAAAATATTTAGAAATAGGTATATCGCCGCCATAGGTATTTGTTTTTAGGGCCAAATTAGTCTTTACGTATACTTAACTTAAGCAAAAAGTTACCTATATTTTATTGCGTAATTTTAATTTTTGAATAACAATTTGTACAGGTTTCTTATATGGGTGTTTCCAAAAATGTGTCAACCAAAGAGAAAAATTTGAAAATGAATCTAGGCCAAACTTTTTGATACCATCATGTAGGCACGTATGTCACATATCACCTTGCAAAATTTTATAGATATTGGAACACCGTTTCTTACAAATCTTAGCTGTTTCCTACTATCATCAATGATTTTTTTTGTAGCTGAGTAGTTATGACTTTTGAAATACATCTTGGAATTTCCTACAAAAGCGCCTGGCCAAAAATTACTTTTACAAGCATCTAGCCATAAGTCGGTCCTATGTAGCTTATAATAGATACATCTGGAAAACTACCCCAAATCATATATAAAGTGAATGCAAAAGAAGTATTTTTTGAAGCGTTCGGACGCAAAATAAACTTTGTAGTAAAAAAAACATACATACCTTTAAAATTTCATTCAAAATTTTTTCCCCAAAACACAGATTCTGATGCTCTTTCCGGTTGCAAAATTTTTTTCCCCAAGTTGGAAGGATTCCCGAATTTAAGTGTATCAAATTTGGATATGATCGGTCAATCGGTTTAGGAAGCAAATTGACCCAGCCCTACGTAGAAAAATTTTAATTTATGTATGTGTATTAGGGTGATTCAAAAAAAATTTTTTTTTGGGTGTTATCCCCTCAAAAGTTGGCAATTGATAAGAAAACCTTGCAAAAATTGAGCTCTTTAACTTAACTCTCGCTGTCAATTATTAACTAATTACCAAAAAAAAACTTTGTTAGCTTTTATTATCACCCTAATGTATGTTATTGTGGTGTTTAGAATGTGCAAGTAATGTAAATTTCTGCTTAAATATACCAATTTCAATAAAATATGCCCTCAGTATTTTTTTTTTTGTGAAAAAAGTTCATGTTTTCCTTTGGAAAAAACTGGAACGTCCGAACGGGAACGTCCGAACAAAATTAAAATCGATATTTGTCCAATAAAAAACTTCTCCAGCAAGATACTGTTAATGCAGCACAAGTCCTTGTTTATTCCCCTATTAATCGTGTATATATAATTTTTTTGTAGCACTAAACAATTCGCAGCATTTTAGGGAAATCATATATCACCTCAAATATAAGGTACGTTTTAGGAACGTCCGAACGGCATATTTAAACCTTTCTTGAGTGGTAATGTGGCATCTCTAGAAAACAATTTTGATAGCGTTGGATAGATGAGTACGAAGGCTACATATGACAAAAACAATTATTCTGATCCAAAGCCTACTATAGCATGGAACGTCCGTAACGCTGGAAACACCCATATATATACCAGGTTGGCCTTAAGTTGACTTAAGTATACATACGTAAAGACTAACTGGGCCCTTAAGTTTACTGCAAATAGTCCTTTTCAGATTTTCCTGATATGGGCTGAAGTTTAAATTTTTGATTTTAAACTTAGCTTAAGTGGCCAATTTGTACGGAATAAACTCTAGTCAACTTTGTCTGTGGTTTAAACTTGCACTGAAAAACTGGGCGTTAGTATGTCAATATCAATATTTAACCTCGAAATATCGAGTTCTATGTGACGATTTGGAATTTTTAAAATCGAGTATGGTATGAACATGAGAAATCGTCGATGGATGAAGTGACCCATACATTTCAAGTGACCTTTAAAATTAAGGCTTGGCGATAAAACGGCCCTTAGTTACGGTCTGAAACAAATAAAATATTGAACTTTTCATGTTTTTTTCTTTTTAGTTTGAGGAAATTTTAGAAACTTTTGTTGGTGTGATTTCAAATTGAAAAACTCAAAACATTTTTCTAAACTGCACACAATTAAATTTCTAAATATTTACAAAAAACGTATCGTGATGTAAGATTTATAACTAACTTGTAGTAAATCTAAGTTAGTTTTTTTTATTATATGTGAATGTGACAGCGAGAAAAGTGTCATCGCGTTTTACATAACCAACGCCGCAAACGATTTCAAGAAATATCAGGCACAATTAGTAAAAGTGAGCGAATCCGCGTAAAACTGAAATGCAGAACATGCCGGTATGAAGAATTTTGAGAAAATTTTACATTTTCATGGATTTTGGTATTTGAAATTTCGAAGTCAAACGAGCAGTTTTATACATCCGTTGTGCGGTATTTTATATCTTTCCAGTTATTGTTAATATTCTCCATTTAAATTTTCACCAAAAAAACGTTTGCAAAATATTGTTAATATCTCCAATATAAAAATGTGTAACAAATAGACCAATAAAAAAAAAGACAATATCAGATTTTCTAATTTGGTACGAAATGACCGATTTTCTTTTATAATCGCCATATATGTAGATTCGCGTCCAAAACTTTTTTCGTAAAAATATTCACCGTACTATTTGAAAGCAAAACTTATTATGAAAATCCTAAATTTACTTTAACGAATATCTCGACTCACTTAGTTTCAAAAAGTAACAAAAAATTTGACTGAAAGAAAATTACAAGCGCCTATAATTTCAGTTGCTTAGCAATTGTTTGTAAGACATTTCAAATTGCAAGTTATGAAATCCAATTAGGTAGATGGCTCTTAAAATATAATTTTTTTTTTTAATTTTGTATTGTTCAGAAAAGTAAAGTTCAAAAAATTTGCTTTCGATCCGAGCGTGGCATAAGTTAATGTTAAGAAAACTAAGTAAAAAAAAAAAATATTTTTTTAAGGAGAAAATGCAAGGTCGGCTAAACAAGGATTTCCAAAAAATCCGGTACTTTTGTTAGCGAATTAAGATTAGCATCTAAGTATACTAGAATTCAATGAGCTGCAAAATTACGTAGCCGAAAAAAATTCGAAAACGTATTGTAGTAAGATTTAATTTTCGGTCAAAAATCGTAAATTTTTTCAGAGTTTTGCACAAAGTTTTTAGGTCAAATTTATAATATTTCTACATTATTCTTACGTGTATGTACTTTCTTAAAAAAATGGCGAATTTATTTAAAAAGGAGTAGTTTTTTATGAAAATTACAATTTTGTGGTGTACATTTGGGAAATAAGTAGGTAGCTTAAAGCTAGACAACTTAATTTTTTCTTGCTTTTTCTTATTATATCAATATCTAATATAGCATCGAAGTGACAATAAAAAGGGCCTTTACTTTGATTTCTAAATTAAACTGATTGACGACCAAACCTTTTTTGGGGCGGATATATTGAAAATCTGTCAAATATTTAAAAGAATTTTTTAGCTGGCAGATAATTTTATGAAAATCACATCAAAATCTATCACACTTTAACACAGTATTGTCAAAAAAATTTTCCAAGCAACATTAACAAACACAAAAAACACACGTATTTTGAAATTGCATGAAAAAATTAGATAATAGTCTAGCAATTTCTTGCGTTATTTTTTAAAACAAATTTGAAAGAAAATTCCTGATTTTTTCAGTTTTCCATAAAAAAATTATTTGTGGTATTCTCTCCACATTTTTTTTTTTTTTTCAAGAAAAAAAAAGTAATTAACACACTAATGTCAAAAAATAGCAAAATTTAGTTTCAAAGTTTTTTTTCATGCAATATCAATTTACATGTGTTTCTTGTTCTTGCTATAAAAAAATAGTCTATCAATTTTTTGTGTTATTTTTTAAAAGTATTTAGAGAGAATACTCCAATTATTTTACTTTAGATAGAATTTTTTTTTGTTCTAAAAATTTTTAAATTATTAAAATTTCATCTTAAGTTTTTTGGCCCCTGATAAAAACAGTTTTTATTATTTAAGAAAAAAAATCATTTTATATTATATATGCATTTAATTCTAAGAAAGTTTTGTATGATACGAAATAAAATTTGCTAAGTTCTTTAAGTTTTCAGCTATGCGTAAAGAGCAGTTTCTTCTCTTATGACTTTGTGCCACTAATTCTTATGGCACCCGTTCCTATAGTTTGAAATTACTACAGCATTTGGCTAGTTTAAAAGTTTAAATTTTCAACCTTCTAATTTTTACTACATATTTATGAAAGAAAGTTTAAGGACGTCAAGCCGCTTTCACTTTTATCCGAATTACTCAGAACACATTTTCACTTACCTCTTTCATTTGTAGCTACTTTACAAAGCTCCCAGCCACTGTAAGTGTTTATTTTTAATTTTTTCAGGCACTAAAAGGTTGTAGTTTTTTAACGCTTTAAATTTCTCAAGTTGTTTGGTTTTTTTTTTTTGTCTTTTTTTGCCGTCAAAATTTCTTTCGTTTCAACACTTATACCTAACTTGAGCCAATATCACACCAAATTATTTTTTGTGCTAATATTTCCTTTTGACTTATTTTTGGGGGTAATCTCCCAAATGTAATATTTTATTAAGAATAAATCCGTCGACAACCTTTCGAATGCGCCTCACGTTGAGGAATGAAATTTCATTTGACTATATGAATTGCACGCAATGCGAACAGAACAGAGATTCCTTTTCTTCTTAAGTGGCGCCTTATCACCACTGAAACGCTAAACAATTTGGGAGCGCGTCTTCGCGTTTCGTCTTCAACGGCTCCATCAATACTTCCAAGTGTAACGAGGGTGGGCTGGCGGCGCTGCGGGTAATACACAGGCAGTGGTATGTCACACAGACTCCAAGAAAGCAATCAACAGTGAAAAAATATTGCCGCGGAGATGTAATGATTCGCAAAAGAAAATCCAACTCACAATTTTACAGCGTATTTTTTCATATCCACGCTCTCAAAGTGAAGAAAAAATTAACTTTGTAGTCCTTTGAAATGAGTCTAATAATAAACGATATTTATGCACCGCAAGCGCACCGACTCACAATAGAGACGACGACTAAAATGTTACTCTCCGCTTTGGGCGGTTGATAGAGACGCGACGCACCAGTCAAGCTCAATGCCCGACTGTTACTGTCCGCTGATGACTTTGCCAAGTTCGCAACAAACAACAAAGTGTAAAAGTGCGAAGCAACTTGAAGAAAACTTCGACACCGACATGGACGACCAACAACCGATGCCAATGCTAATGCATGTGGTGGAGTAATAAATAAATAGAGTAATACTGGAAGTCTAGATGGGAATTGCAAGCACAAAGCATATTTGCCACCCCCTCGTAGCAAATTGTGGCAAGTGGTTTGTGGCAACCTCATACTGCCATTACACCAAGCGAAGCAGCACACATACACACACGCCTTCAAAGTGTCAGTCATCTCAGTCAAGTTCTGGACAAGCGCACTGGCTGTTTTGCTCTCAGCAAGGATTCGCTCTTTTGAATGCTCCTTGAAATACACATGCAATTCAAAAGTTACACACACATATAAATATAATGTTGATTGTGCTGTTTTGTGCTGTTTGCAACAAAAACATAATTTCACTGAGTAAAAATGTTCCGAAGGGTATATTGGCCTAGAAAAAATGAGTCAAAAAATTAAAACATGGTGGTGGAAAATAATAAAAATAAACCACAACCCTCGCTGTTTTCTTGCATATACACACTCACACACCAGCACGTCTACTGCACTCGCTTGTAAGCCCAGTAGCGGATAGCAAATCAAGAAAGCATAACGAATTTTTTCCAATTTTTTTTTTTTTTTGTATTCTTCGCATCAACACTAGCACTCAAATATTGACGCTTCGATCGCAAACACGTTGTTGTTTTTCTAGTTATGCGCTCTGTTGAGAAAAGAATTATTGTTGAAGGTGTTGTAGTCCAATCCACCCTGATAATATCCTTAACGTTGGCTATATTTTCTCATAACAATATTTCTGTTAAACGTTTCGGAAATACACCACACTTTTTCAGCATCAAAATTGTAATATTTATTACGACTTGCAGGCCCGATGCTTAATTGAGAGAAAATTGTAGACAAAAACGGACATTAGAGCTTTGTTAACAAATTATTTGAAGTTTTTTAGAAAAAGATATCCTCTGGGCCCTGGATCTTTCCAATACCCCGTTCGGTTTGGTTGGTTGTGAATTAGACCGTCTGATTTTAACGTGGCAGGCGGGTATCTTAACAGCATTACCTACCATGTCCTTATCTATCCGTCTACCAAACTCAGCGAAATACATATTTCAATCAGGGTTGGGCATTTTCGCACTACTACTGATGATTAGGGGAGGAGACCATAAGCAACTGGGAAAGTAAACATTTTAGGCAGCATTTGCTTAGCAGCCGAGGACAGAGGCAGATCAAACTCTTTATAGAACCCTCACAACGAGCATCAGCCAGGCTCATTAATCTAAGGAGGGTGGATCTAAGAACCCTCACTGGGTATTTTACGGGACATTGCGGTCTGTGTTATCACCTGAGAAAGCTGAATCTGTCAGATACAACAATTTGTCGGTTTTGCGAACTAGACAATGAAATGCCGATTCATATACTCTGCGAATGCATTGCGTTAGCAAGAAAGAGAGTCTGCTACCTAGGTGGGGTCACTTTCACGATGGGTACAGCACAAGTACTGGTACCGTTCTCGTAGAACCGGCAATACAAGAAACTAGCCGTGTAGGCTATGTAGGTCATTTAGCGTTACCCAGGGTGCACCAACTGGTCGCGGTGTAATAGGGCCTTATAATAATAATAATAATAGATTCCCGAATATAACTGATAGACCCACATGCTTGAGTAATTCAACATTTTTGAAAAAGCAATAACTTAAAAATAAATTTCAGTGCTCCACTTAGAAACACTTAAACTGTGGCTTTATTCGAATATCACAATATAATAAGAGTGCGAATCTTTTTCTGCGCTATGGAAGGGGACGCGCGGAATGCATACATTCGCGCAATTTCCTTTGCACAGGGAATTTCCTTGAAAAGTTGCTATAAAAATTCTTATCAGAGCGCAGCCACGCATTTTGTTATTTCTTTCAATATACAAATATCGAAATGGCAACCGTAACAAGCTACAAAGAATGCATGATGATAGGGGATGGGAAGGCAGTGCAAAAACGCGTCAGATAAAAATAAAATATTAATGGTGACAACGCATCCATGGGCGTAGTAAGACTTAAAACGGTTTGGGGCAGGAGCTTAATTTCGCTATTTGAAAAGTCATGCAATTTATTAGGAAATTATTAAATTATCGTCAGCGTCTGCTATTTTTTGTCGATGCCCACCTACCTAAGAAAGCTCTGAAGTCTCTGTAAATGGCCCTATAATTTTAACATATTTTCTATTCACAGCAAACCATTTGTGATAAGGTTTAACATCTCGTTTGTGGAATAAAAGTTATTGAATCGCGCTACTGGTCCCCAAATCGATGTTTGAATTAAAAAGTGTCCAAACCAAATCAATTTACAGGCACATGCCTTTTACGCTCATTAAGCTTCTGCACATCTTAAAAAGGGCTCTTTAGGATTTTGACTAAATATAGTATTTTCCCCAGACCCCACCAAATGAAGAGTCTGAACTTTATATTATTCAAAAGAAGTAAGATTTATTGAGAATGTAGACCTTTGACTTCTTACAAGATCATCGGTCCGAATGCACTGACAGTAGGCTCCGTTCATTGGATCAAAACTACGTCGATGGAATTTATTCAAAATATTATGTTTTACAAAATTTTGCTAGCGAGTTTTTAAGTTAGGTACTAAATTAGTAGTAGGCTATGTCAAATTTTAACAAAAATCATTGCAAACATTATTTGACTCTGGGGTGGGCAATGGGCCCTTTTCCGTGACTTTACCTCCCTTTTCATTACTACACCCATAGCTGTTCATAATTATATATATAAGTATGTAGCTCCGATATTTTTGATGCTCTGTTATCTTCTCTGCTTTATGAAGCCCCAGCTTCAGATCCAACATGAACGTAACTCCAAATCGCGCTTGAGATTTACGATTGATACAATTACATACACACCGATACATACATACCTACATAAGTTAAGATATATCCTTGTTCATGAAACCGTGAAAATATATGTCGAAAGTAGAATATGCTTGTTTTTTGTTGTTTATTCTTGTAGTTGTTACCTACCGGTTGGTTAATCATTTGCGCTTTTTTCTGTAGCATATTTTTCCTATCAATTTTTTTCTTCTTCTTACCAATATGACTGCCGATGAATGATAGATGGATTATCATTTTGTTTGGCGTAAATTGAATTTTGAATTTTGCACGGTTGATCAAAATGTATTATTCAGCAAAGTGTTGTTTTTGTAGCGGTTGGAGTAGTGCAAACAAATTGGAGTGTGTGTTTGTGTGAGGTGTAATTTCCTTTAAATCTTCAAGGAAATGTCAACTACCTTGAGTTAAAATTGCTTTAAAGGATATTTTAAGGACATACAAAGAATAGTAAAATATTTATGCGAAATCTCTTAAGCAAAAATGTACATTTTTGTATATATTTATACTCTGCAAAAAATCGTTCGAACAATCCCTGGCCAAAATGAATCCCACCTAGTCCCTGGGCATATTGGGGATATGTTAATTTATGAATCATACGTATAGGGTTAGAGATAAACGCCTAACTGAAAGCGTAGGAGTAGTAAGAGGATTCGTGCTATCCTTCCATTCAAGAAATATTTAGGTACAATTGATTTCTCCAATGGACGTGTTTAAAAAAATGTGACCAATTTAGCCCATATAAACACATCAAATCCCAATCGCATCTTCTGCAGGGTATATTTAGGTATGCATGTATGTTTATTTTCCCATAGCGTTAGAATGCGCTGCCAATTTGCCTCTTTGCGAATCACAACACAAAAAATCGCATTAAAAATACAAAGTCAATATGTGAAGTCCAAAATGCACAACAGAAAACCAAATACCTACAACAACAATAACAGCAAACAAATCCAAAAACTACAAACAGTAATAACAAATCCTTCAATGATTCCGGTTGGCTTGCTCGACTCTTATAGCTCGTATAACTCGAAATTTCGTAAACAGTCAAGTACCTCTAGTTATTAGTGTTGTTGTTGTTGAAGAATGGTGTATAAGTTGGAGCTGACTATTATACCCAGTAGTGCTAGTTCATAGTATAGGAACATATGGTAAAATCCAGCGTCACTTACGTTTCACACTCCGAGATAAAAGTGCATTTTTTAGTGGTAATTTCCAACAGTTCTTAAAATTGAGTGATACCGGGTCGCCTCAGAGAGTAAGCATGGCCTTACCGCGGTACGGGGCTCTGCCGCGGCGGACGACACATTTTCCCCTACTCTTCCCTTGACCCTAAGCTGGCCGTGTCCGGCGATGGGTCGTACGAACAAGATGAACTCAAATTATCCAAATAAAAACGATAAACCTAAAAAACAAACAACGCCAAATTTCACTCCTCAGCAAAGGAGGGCTATGGAGGAACAGGCGAGAAAGTAACAACAACGCCGGAGGACAACCTCCGTTCCACAATCAAGGGGGGGATCGACAGCGATGGCAACTACGAGTCGGTCAACCAACCCTCTATCGACTAAGATTGACTTGATGGGAGCTAGCACCAGTGCGGTTGCCAACGCAACTAAGCGGACAACGGCAGATGCTAAACTCCCATCAACCGCTGATATGAAAACCAGTATCTTTACGTCTGTGGCAGCGGTCTCACGACCTGGCCTCGGAGTTTCGAAGGAGAAGGAAGCTGCAACTGAAATTTCGGCAAGGAGAGCGACCGCGATGGCAACTACGGGTCCGCACTCCCAGGAGACATCTCCCCGCCGCTTCACATACCACGAGAAAAGATTGGCTGCAAAGATCCTGAAGAGGTATGAAGGGGTACCGCAGGAATCGCTGTCGCCGAATTCCAGTAAATCGGTAGAGCTAGCGAAAGCTGTGATACCGGATTTCCAAAATTCTTACATGCCAAAGAGGTTAAAAGTTAACCCTTTCAAGCGCCAGAGATCGGACCTGGAGTTGAATCCCCCTCCCAAGCGGCATCAGAATACCCCTGGAGCGGGCAAACTAAGCTTTGCTGAGGTAACCAAGGACAGGATCCTTATAGGCGTCCTGGACCGAGGCAATGACCGCCTGGCCATCCCTAAGGACCGGTGGCGTTACGTGCGAAATGAACTCGGCAACATTCTTCTCAATGTTGCTCCAGAGTTTCCGGGTAGTTCGGCGCGAGTAACGGATGCGGGTTGGCACCAGGGTCAGATTAAATTACTCGCATGCGAGGATGCAAAAACCGTAGCACTGTACAAGGCAGCAGCTGCTAAGCTGGGTGAAGTCTACAAGGGCGCAAAGATAGAGGTCGTCGACTGGAAGGACATTCCAGCTCGTCCAAGGGCAAGGGCGTGGATTCCGGCCATCCCTGACGAACCCGAGAGAATTCTCGGGATGCTACGGCTAATGAATCCGTCCCTGCCAACGCATGACTGGAGTGTCAATCTGGTCGGGGATGCGGTAGGGCCCGACAGGCAGGTGGTGTTCACCATGAATAAAGAGTCAATCGAGCCCCTCAAAAGGTGCAATGGCCTAGTACACTACAGCGTAGGCCAGATCGTTATCCACGTATATCGTGGTGATGCTCAGCGCGCTGCCTTCTCGACTGCTCCGGGGGAACCGGAAAACGAATTACCAGAAGAGGAAGCGGAGGATTCCGATGCGGAAAGCATGTTATCCGCCACGTCCCTTGGCGATAGTGCTGTGAACAACTCGGAGATGGAGGACAGCCTACAGGACGAGGAAGCCCTCGACGTCACGGTGGTAGCAGCCAACGCTGAGCGATTAACATCCAACGCTGCAGACAGCAAGACTCCTGCAACGCCATATCGGGCAGTTAATCGGAACAACTCGTCGTTGATAGGCAACCTCCGGGATGGGGCAAACCTCGACGATATGGGGACGGCAGGGAAGTCTGTGCGCTCTCATGTTGGTGGTGCTTCAGATTAATCTGCACAAATCTAAAGTAGCTTCGGCTGCTTTAAGTAGTCGTCTTTCTAAAGGCGACGTGGATGTGGTCCTCATCCAAGAACCCTGGGTCAATAGCTCGAGAATCTGCGGATTGGGGACTAAGGGCTTCAAGCTCATTCGAGCCAGCGAGGAGAGCAAAGTCAGAACGTGTATTTTGGTCAAGTCTGAGTTGAACTCCTTTCTCCTACCTAACTACACCAATGGTGATATTACCGCTATCAGTCTAACGGTCGACAGCACCCGCCTGACGGTGGCGTCGGTCTATATGCCCTACGACGCCGAAGAACCCCCACCACAAATGGAGGTGAAAGACCTGGTGTCAAATTTCTGCACGGGTAATCTTATTATTGGAGCGGACGCTAATGCTCACCATGTCCAATGGGGGAGCTCCGACATCAATGCCAGGGGCGAGTCTCTGTTTGATTACCTCTTAACAACCAGCCTGGTGATTTGCAACGTGGGTAATGAGCCTACTTTTATCACTAAGACCCGCAGGGAGGTCATAGACCTCACTCTCTGTAGTGAAGGCGCTTATGAGTGGGTCAGAAAATGGCGGGTTCTGGAAGAACATTCTTTCTCCGACCACCGTTACATAGAAATGGTTTTAGACTTTATTGTAGAACAACCAATCATGAAACGCAATCCACGTAACACTGATTGGCAGTTACACAATGAAATATTAGACAGAGACCTCCCAGTACTGCCCTCACAAGCCCCCTCATCAGTAGAGGAGCTGGAGGATCTTGTTACTACATTTACATCGGCGCTCTCGAATGCTCTAGGACAGGCTTGTCCAGTGCCAAAACCACGCGGTAAACACAGGCCACATTGGTGGTCCTACGATTTGGACTCGCTCCGAATATCATGCCGGAAACAATTTAACAAGGCCAAGAGCTTCGGCTCTGAGCCTCATTGGCACGAATATAAAGCTAAACTAAGGGCCTATAAAAAAGCTCTGAGACAGGCGAAGAGAACCTCGTGGAGAAATTTCTGCACTGGCGTCGAAAAGGTCGACGACACAGCGAGACTTAGACGAGTCCTCTCGAAAAGTCAAACAACCATCAGCTATTTGCGAAAGCCTGACGGATCCTGGACCAGCACGGAAGAGGAAACCCTTGAGCTGCTCTTGAATACACATTTTCCGGGGAATCTGCATGATGCACCACTAGCACCTGCAACAAACCTGGCAGTAAATATACCCATCACTGAGGAAAGAGTAAGGTGGGCAGTTAAGAGCTTTGAACCGTATAAGGCTGCCGGGCCGGACGGGATTATCCCCGCGCAGCTTATAAACACGTTGGAGACATCAGCTAAATGGCTGGTATTTCTCTTCACAGCCTGCCTGGCTCTCAACCACATTCCGGGCTCCTGGAGAAGCGCCACGGTAGTGTTTATCCCTAAGGCTGGGAAGGCATCCCACTACGAGCCAAAAGACTACAGACCGATCAGTCTCTCGTCCTTTGTACTAAAAACCTTTGAGAGGATATTAAGCGACTACCTCTTAACGACTATTGATAGCAACCTTATCTCTAGCTATCAGCATGCATACACCAAGGGTAAATCAACAGAAACCGCTCTGCACAGCCTAGTGTCTGTCATTGAGAAATCGCTGTGTGAAAAGGACTACTGTCTCGTGGCCCTCCTAGACATTGAGGGGGCTTTCAACAATATAAGCCCGGAGGCTATCAACTCCGCTCTAACTAATCTGGGAGTAGACAGACCTCTAACTGGTTTAATTGACCAACTTTTAATGGGAAGGAAAATAGCTTCTTCACTTGGTACGGTTGAGTTATCACGCTATGTCACAAGGGGAACACCCCAGGGTGGTGTTCTTTCCCCGCTTTTATGGAACCTCACAGTCAACTCGTTGCTACGTGACACAAGCTGGGGGGGCGGGAAGATAGTGGCATACGCAGACGATTTAGCTATTGCATTCAGAGGCAAGTTCCCACAAACTCTGTGTGACCTGATGCAAGTAGCACTGCGAGAAGTTTCGACGTGGTCCTCTCGCTGCGGACTTAGTATCAACCCAGGGAAGGTGGAACTTGTCCTCTTCACCAACCGGTACAAAATACCGCCACTAAGCCTACCAGAACTAGATGGCACGCGCCTGGGCTTGTCGGATAAGGCCAAGTTTCTAGGCATAGTTCTGGACAGGAAATTGAATTGGAAGGAGAATGTTCTTCAGCGCCAGAAGAAAGCTTGCATCGCTCTTTACACCTGCAAAAGAGCCATTGGCAAAAAATGGGGGCTCAGCCCTAGAGTATGCAGTTGGATCTACACGGCCATCATTCGCCCAATCATGCTTTATGGAGTCGTCGTATGGTGGCCTGCGCTGAGCAAGGCAACATACCTGAATCTGTTGCGGAAAGTCCATAGATCCAATATGATCTGTATAAGCGGTGCGCTAAGGACAACGCCCAACGAAGCCCTCCAGGTCATTCTGGGCATTTTGCCACTTGATCTGGAAGGGTTTCGGTCAGCGGCGGCATCAGCTCTGCGCCTAAGAGAAACCTCCAGTTGGGCTGCGGGTACTATTGGACACTCCAGTATTCTGGAATCTTACAGCTTTCTCCCTCTAAGCACAGATCGTTGTGCGACTACTACAGTCGGGGATAGCTGTTTCAAAATAAACATTCCCAGCAGAGAAGACTGGGAGAGGACGGATTGGTGTCCCGAAACAAATGGTGGCACTTCCATATACACCGACGGCTCGAAGTTGGACGGCAGAGTTGGAGGAGGCGTTTATTCAAGGGATTTGGACCTTGAGCTCTCCTTCAGACTACCTGATCATTGTAGCGTCTTCCAGGCGGAAGTCTCGGCAATCCTGGACGCCGCGGCCTGGTTAAGCAAACGTGTTATCGGAGAAGATATCGCTATTTTCAGCGATAGCCAAGCGGCCATCAAATCCCTTGGCTCATACACGTTCAACTCTGAACTGACGCTCAGCTGTCGTCGATCTCTTCAGGAGATGGCCCAACAGAACCGCGTAAACCTCATATGGGTCCCGGGACATAGGGACATTGAGGGAAACTGTAAGGCAGACGAGCTTGCCAGGCAGGGCACGACCAAGCAGGTTCTTCAGGATAAAGAGCGCTTAGGTATGCCGTTTGCCACATGCAAACTAATGCTGAAGGAGCACACACTCCGTCAAGCCAACGAAAGATGGCTGCAATCCCCAGGGTGTCGCATATCGAAACAAACCTGGCCAAAATGGGATCTTAAAAGGTCTAGACGCATTTATGCCCTAACTAGGAGGGAAATCTGCATATTGATAGGGGTATTAACCGGTCACTGCCTCATTGGTAGGCATGCAGAAAGGCTAGGTGTGCCCTACCGACGATGCTGCAGGAGTTGCAAAGATGATGAGGAGGAGGAAACAGTGGATCACCTCATCTGCAACTGTCCGGCTTTAAGCGGCGCGAGAACGCGCTTTTTGGGAGTTCCGTTCCTGGATAGCCTAAGCCAGATCGCGGAACTGGACATAAAGGACTTGATGGGCTTCATAAAGTCATCTAAGTGGTTCGAGGAGGAGTAACGGTGTCGGTTTAGGAGTGTCAGTCCCGGGATTCTGCTATGTGGAAAATCCCAACAACTCAGGGATTTTCCATATGGCTGGGTCCCGGGACTGACTTTCCTTGTGTTGGTGGTATCACAACGGGCCTTTCAAAACTGGCCTAAGTGTGCCTCTGCGGCAGCCACTTGAACCTAACCTAAAATTGAGTGATACAGTTTTAATTGTATTCGCGCCATACTTACGAATCAATTTAAACAGAAAATGGGTACTTTAGGGGTTTCACTTACGTTTCCGCACAGATTTCATTTTTTGAGTTCTTCAAGTATAGATGCCAAAATCTGCGAATTGAGTAGCAACAAAATTATGATTTTTCAAAAGGCTCTTTTATTAAATTTATATAATGGCCAAAAAAGTAAGCCTTTTTTTACATATTGGAGGTGATCAGTGTCACTTACGTTTCAAGGATGCAGATTTGTTTAGCAAGTAAATTTAAAAGAAGATTTAATATATGATCTTATTTTCGGTGTTGAAATTAAGATAACTTTCCTATGTTTACGAGTCACTTACTTTTCATTTTGCTATTTTAATTTTTAGAAAGAAACTATATGTATTACAGCCAAGTACCAATTTAAACATAGCTTCAGTTCACTTATTTAACCCTTCTTACATTGCTTAATGATATTAACTGTAGTATCTAAGTATAAAGTTATGGAAACCATAGAGAAAGAAAATGGTACTGTTTATAAAAAATTTCGATTTTTAGTGCTTTACCTCTTTGTAATCAATTTGAGCCCCTGCTACCAACATTTTTAATATAAATAGTCGTTTCGGTTCTATCGGTATTGTGAAAACCGAGATACCGTTTTTGGAAAAACGGCAGTACGTAGAAACGGCGTAATGGAATCGATGTGAATATGGAAAATAGTGGGGCCATATTCAGCAAGCCTCCAAAACTGGAATCAACAGGGTGTCAAAAGTGGAGAATTATTAACCCTTAAATATCCTCTTTACTTGTTTGTTCATCGATAATCTAACTGTACGATGCCAACCGTTTATCGTCAAAATCAAAACTCCTTTATTAACATCCTAATTGGCAATCTAAGCTTAAAAGGACGTGGTAGTTGGGATCAAGTGTAGATTGTAAACTGTTGCTTTCTTCAGAACATAATCTCTCCGACTATTATGGAAAACCATGTGATTACTGTCATCGGTATACCTAGGCCGCCTCCGTAAAATACTTTGGGTAGTCAAACAGGAAACAGTGGATTTCTAGTCCAGGTTCAAAAATCATGCTCAAGGGGCCGTGCCATCAAATGTTGTTCGGTAGAACTGTTATTTTTAAATAAACATATCTCGCTACCGGGTATACATATATAATATTTTCTATCATCCAATATTAGACTTTCTTGCTATATGTTAGGAATTGCTTTTCGCTGCCTGCTGCTGCTGTTGTCAAAGCCATTGTCGAGACGAACAACATGCTTTCATGCATCAACTGCAACTCAAATTCAAAAGGATAATCAAAAGTACACGATTTTTTCTTTCTATTTTTGTTTTATTATGTTTGGTTTTCCGGTTGGATTTTTTTCGTTTCGACCACTTCTAAAATATTTTTTTTATTTTTTGTAGGCATCCTGCAACAATGACAGCAACAAAACCAAAAATGAGCGCAGTTCAGCTTTGTGAGCTTTTATTAATATTGTTGTTGTTGCTTTAGTAGTTGCAGCTAGTGCACTTTCTTCTCATCGTTTTTGTTTTTTGTTTTTGTTCGCTTCCGCCTTTTTGACTCACATTCACATACCGCACAGCCATAACTCAATAACGAGCGAGCACTTTTGCAACAAGCTGCCGAAGCAGCATCGAAAGGGAACTTCTGCGCCATCAGCACATGCATGCAACCAGCATAATACATCCATAATTCTTTGTAGCAGTCTTCCAACCAACCAACAGCGTACTACTCGTAACAATCTGCAAAAGGAAAGAAGGATATGTAAAAAAATTAAGAAATTCTAATAAAACTACATCTTTCTGCTTATATTCATAGTTCTTATGCATGTGTATATGTATTACACGCATGCAAACACAAACTGGCAAACACATATTTATTATATTTTATCAAGGGCCTTTAAGTTTGTAGTTGGATTTTTACATGCAACAAATTACCCAAGCTTTTGGCCTGCCTCAAATGATGATATTGAAGCACCGAAAACTTTACATTATGGCATAAGAAGCAAATAAGAATGCAACTTATGTAAAAACATCCGCAACAACAATAACAATAGCCAAATATATGCAGAAACCATAACGTATGCGGTACAAATATGAAATTCCTGCCACATCCTTTTTAGTTGGCTTTTGTATAGCTGAAATATTTTTGAAGTTGGAAACATTGTAGAGATTTTGAATACATCAAATTTATTTGAATTTTCTACATTCTTCTAAATCCGCATTTTGTTCGTGCATTGTTATGTATATATCATCGGAAATACATTTGATACTAAAAGCCATATACATTAGACCAAGGCCGTCTTTAGAAGGAGGTTAGGGGGTTCGAATATCGTCTGTATCCAACAAGATATAACGAGAATAGCTAGAAGAGATTCTAAAACATATTTCAGAAATCCTTCCGAAATAAGCACTTGCTCACTTTTTCGTTTACAAGCCAAATCAACACCTTAAACCCAGGTTAAAATAGACATAAAAATAAAAGTTAAATAACAATGATTCCCACAGAGCCACATTTTTGAAGAAAGCTATAGTAGAGAGCTAAATATGGTCCTAGCATTTTCTCTCTAAGAGTTACCACTTCTGAGATATCGCGATTGTAAAATTAGCTCTGGAAATTATAAGAAAATATATGCCAAGTATGGACTTTTCACGATTTTTCTCGAAAGCTTTAGTATGCGTAAAAAAATGGTTTTTTACCGTTTATTTGTCACAAAGTTACCCATAGACAATGGAAATAGTTATTTTTGTAAAGCTCATAGTTCTCGAGCTAGGGCCGCCTTTTCTCCATGAATGATATAAAAATATATTAGTCCGGTAAATTTAGTTTATATTGTATAAAAAATATTCCCACAGAGCCAATTTTTTTGTCAGAAGCTCAGGTTTGCCCAGGAAGAAAACTGGAAAAATCCACATCGATCCGATGTGTGCTAAAAAATTTATTCGGGGACAAAATTCGAGAAAAATAAAAATTTGAGGGTTTTTTTTATTGTTTTTCTCGATTTTTGACCTCGAATAACTTTTTTAGCACAAGTTCAATTAATATTCAGAAAGTTCCTTTTGATATTCAGAAAATAACAAGTAATATTCATAAAATTACAATTGATATTCAGGAAGCCAAATTCATATAAAAAAATTTCAAATACAAAGTAACTACACAGAAATTTTCTGAATATGAATTGTAACTTTCTGAATATCAATTATAATTTTCGGAATATTAACTGCAATTTTCTAAATATAAAATGGAATTTCTGAATATTAATTGTAATTTTCTGAATATTAGTTGTAATTTTCTGAATATAAATTTTAACTTTCTGAATATAAACTGAAAAAGGTCTAGTTCTTGATTCAGTGTTTTTCAAAATCTTTTTCTCGTGCAAAGAGCCTGACAAAAAATTGTATTAGATTATTTAATGACCTTATCTAATGTCTAAGGGAATCTGATTTCTTGAGCGTGTGACATTCAATCCACACTAGTTGGAGTTGGAGAGACTTAAAAGATGTCATTGATCATATTATTATTATTATTATGAGGCGACTATTTTCGCAATCGATTGTGTGTGACCTTTCAGACTATTGCTCCTTGCGGATGCTTTTTTATAAATTTGAGCACTCTCTCAGGTTTCTTATCCCATATCGCAAACTCCCCTTCTTGGTAACGCAATGCATTCGCAGATAATATGTACCGGCGTTTCATCGTCAGATTCATCTTACTCAGGTGATAACGAAGGCTGCAATGGCCCGTACACGGTTGAAAATTTGAACCTAAATTTAAAACTTTTTTGGACTACATATATGACCAAACCAAAATTTGGATTCAAATTCAATCTAGACCAGTTTTCATGAAAATTGGCTAAATGAATCGGGTTTCAATTATAAACAAGAAATGTTTTTACATTTTTTTTAAAGATAAAATAAATTTTTTGTCCGTTGGCGGGAATTTGAACCAAGACTCCCCGCATCATGCAAGTCTGCTCTACCACTTAGCTACATCGCACATATAAATGTTGTTGGCAAAATTCAATCTTGAATAAGCCTTCAAAAATAAATTTGAATTTTCAAACCCAAAAGTATAAATTTTAGACCGAAAAGTTGTAAAAATAAAATAAAACTAAAAAAATGTGGCAGCTGGCAGGATTAGAACGAAAACGCTCAGGAGTCACAGCCGACTGCTCTACCGCTGAGCTATGACGCACATGAAGTTTTTGTGGGCAAAATTCAATTACATTCAAACAAACCAAAAATAAAAAATTTAGACTGCTTTTTCATTTAGATTTTAAATCGAAACCAATTGAAAATATTTGTAGGTATTTTAGGACGGGTTGAAATATTGTACAAAAGTTTTGAAAAATTGATTAAACTTTATACGGGTTTGAAATTTAGGTTCATTTTTTAGCCGTGTATAAAACCCTGATATGTCGATAAACGCACACATGGCTCCGTTTTGAGCCGTTTCAAGTTTTTCCGTAACACAATGAATAGCAGTCTCTGTAGATTTCCCGGGTTGATAAGCGAATTGGTTTTTACACAGAGGGATTTTCTATGGTCTCTCACAAGGGCCTTTTGAAACCGCACAACCATTTGGAGACCTTTAATATTTTCGCAGTGTTCTCTCCAGGTTACCCTCGTAGATTTCCTAAATTCATTATTAAAAGAGGTTAGAGCATTTTTATAAGATACCCAGTCTCCCATGTCTTTAGCTTCATTGTATAAACTTCTGGCTTGACGTCTTAATTGTGAAAGCTTTTTGTTCCATCAAGGCACTTCACGTTGTAGGTATACGTTTTTTGGTCTGGGGACAGCTCTCGTAGAAAGATGTTGCAATATCCGAGTGGAACTGTTTAGCTTCCCCACGGCGTATATTAGTAAAGCGAAATAGGATTCCTGAAAGTTTGCTTGTGGTTATAGAATGGAGCCTTGAAGTCCTTAATATTGGCACTAAAATACCGTATATAAATAATAACGTAACTCCTTTGTATTGGAATTACTATCTATACGATAATAAAACTGTAGAAAAGTCGTGTCTGTACATGGAAAATTTCTTTGAAAAAATGACTGGGGATGACTTGAGGAATGTTATAGAGTCCATCTCAACCATTTTTAGAATTATTGTCTGTCTGTTTGTCCGTTTGAACGTAAGGATCTCGGAAAATAAGAAACGGATTTTAATGAGACTTTCTGGTGGACAGCTTGAAGCTTAGAAGGAGCCCTAAACTTTATTTAAACAAAATCGCCCAATAAAAAAAAGATATAGTCATTTTAAGTGAGGTACCTATGAAATTTTTTTTTGTAAATAGATTTATATGAAGAAAATTTACTTTGTTTGTCAAAAAAATAACAAAGCGTGCCTCTCACAAATTTTTGTTTAGTATTTTTTTCAATTTTAGCTAAATCAAAAATCAATTGTATAGGTACAGTGGCGTACCAAAAAAATTTGGGAAATAAAATTTTTAAAACTATTCATTCATTAGATAGGGGCTTAACCCAAACATATGTGACAGAAAGGAATATGACATAGGAGAGAAAGCCGAGGAAAAGAGGTTGATGAAGAGGAATTGGACCCGAGAGTAAGGTTGGCAAAAGCAAAAATTGTTTCATTAGAAATTAGTACCACCCTAAAATACAGATCCACCCGGACAACGTCGGGGTTCCTGCTAGTCTAAAATAAAATCTGATGTTTGAAATCAGCGTACTCTTATTTACTAAACAACAAATATTTACGTATCATTATGCTATTTTCGCCAACTTTTTAAATAAACTGCACTGTGCGTTGCCTCCAAGCTACACGGCTAAAAAAATGAACCTAAATTTTAAACCCGTATAAAGTTTAATCAATTTTTCAAACCTTTTTGTACAATATTTCAAACCGTCCAAATACCTACAAAGATTTTCAATTTCTTTTGGTTTCGATTTAAAATCTAAATGAAAAAGCAGTCTAAATTTTTTATTTTTGTTTTGTTTGAATATAATTGAATTTTGCCCACAAGATTTTCATGTGCGTCATAGCTCAGCGGTAGAGCAGTCGGCTGTGACTCCTGAGCGTTTTCGTTTGAATTCTGCCAGCTGCCACATTTTTTTTAGTTTTATTTTATTCTTAAAACTTTTCGGTCTAAAATGTAAACTTTTGTGTTTGAACATTCAAATTTATTTTTGAAAGATTGATTGAATTTTGCCAACAACATTTATGTGTGCGATGTAGCTCAGTGGTAGAGCAGACGGGTCTTGGTTCGAATTCCCGCCAACGGACAAAAAATTAATTTTATCTTTAAAAAATTGTTAAAACATTTCTTGTTTATAACTGAAACCCGATTCATTTAGCCAATTTTCATGAAAACTGGTCTATATTGAATTTGAATCCAAATTTGGTTTGGTCATATATGTAGTCCAAAAAAGTTTAAAATTTAGGTTCAAATTTTTAGCTGTGTAGCTTAGCTTAGCTATAAATTATAACTTTTGATTGAGTGATTCTGGAACCGATTCGTAGAACAATATTAATTTCCTTAACAAGGTGGATAAATCGACTATATGACAGCTAAGAAACTGGTAACAACAACAATAACAACAATTTCACTGATACATACTGTACATTAGGGTGATTCAAAAAAATGTCGACTTGGTCTTACCCCCTAAAAAGTTAGGTATTGATGAGAAAATAATCCTTGCAAAAGATTAGCGCTCTAACTTAACCCTTAGGGGTGGCTATTTTTTTCAAAGTGAAATTTCTTTTAATTATTGAAACTTTTTTGAAAATATTTTTACGTACTCTTAAAGCTGAAGCTTTGAAGCTTACAAAACGGTATGCCATGTGCGATTATCTTAACTATTAAGATAATTGCAGCCATTTGCAAATGACTGAGTTTTGTACTACTGCACACACATACAAAATGTATGGGAAAGGGCGAAAAAAGTAGCCACCCCTAAGGGTTAAGTTAGAGGTCTAATTTTTTGCAAGGATTATTTTCTCATCAAAACCTATAGTTTCAGGGGGTAAGACCGAAAAAATAACCCACTTTTTTTTATTTGAATCACCCTACTGTACATACTGAGCAGGTAAAAGTGACAACATTAATACAAATACTTTAGTCGCTGATGAGAGGTAAAAGTGTCAAACAGATAAGAACTTATGTGGGTATGTACTTACATCTCGTTCATTCTTAATAACGATACGGCATTAGGACATTTTGTGATTCGTCTTGAATTTCCTTTTAGTTTTCGTATTCAAAATTTTCTAATCAACTGCTCCTTAAAGCACGCCAAATATACAAATTCATTATTTACTATGTTGCCAATATAAGATAGAGCATTTCAACATACAAACAATATGATACAAATTATATGATAGGAAATTAAGACGAGGGCTTTTCCTAAGGAATGACAAGATAAAAATGATATGGTTTCAAAGAAAATAACGATTTTTTTATTGCTTTCAAGAACAGAGGGGAACTATCTTCTTGGTTAACTTTAATTTTACTTATTTATTATGTTTTAACTTCACCGAAATCTGCTTCAAATAAAGTACATGAAACTAGTATGGCTAACTTAAATGTCAACATTTTTTTCGATCCCACTGAAAAATAATGTTTCCTGAGTAAGCAGTTAGATTATCCGTTGTTTTGTTCCAACTGAAAAATACTTACTGGGGTTTTTGGAGATTGTTGTGGATACTGTTAGGCCTTTAGCGTGTTCAACATTCCATCATGTCATGTGTCAGCTAAGCATTTTAAAACTCTTAATGACCACTGACGAACTTTCTAAAGAATCCTTTAATGTTAAGTAGGCCTTCGAGGTAGGCTTACAGGTTCAGTTTTGCATACCCAGAGTACTAGTACTAGTACTATGGTATTATAATTTTGTCCACATAATGGTACTACGCAACGGCATAAAATAATAGAGATAGATATAGAGTGCCATATATGAAAGTTCTAAGGTTTTAAAGCGGAGTTGATTAAGGCATGTCCGTCTTGAGTAAAAATTGAGATATTTGGATGAAATTTGGCATACAGGATTGTAAGCCAAGGTAGTTTGAGTTGAATGATAACCTCCCCCATTTTCGATTTCTGAAATTTCGAAACTCACATAAATTTACATATCTCGGTAGCTGAAATGCCTAAAATGATATAATTTTATAGTGAATCTTTTTTGATAAATGATAATAAATGATGATACAAGATTAAGGGAGGCATTTTTGAAAATTATACTGGTCGTAACTTTTAAAGTGATTACGGTAGAACGATGAAATTTGGTATTGGTTAGGAGCATTCGTGATCAAATTGGCTAAAATCGCTTTCCAACCACGCCCATTTTCGATATCGAAAATTTCGAAAAGCACCTATATTGACATAATTCGGTAACGGAAATGGCTAAAATGATATAAATTAGTAGGGTGATCCCTAATTTTTGAAAATTCGCTGGTCATAACTTTTAAACTGATTACGGTGGAATCATGAAATTGGCACAAGGTATACCAACATTATAGGGAGACCCCTGCAGCGAAACCTCAAACTAGTCAGAAAAATACTAGTATACAACTATAATTTTCTGGCAGAACTCATACTAGCCAGGAAATATCCATTTCATACCAGAATAAAACTAAAATTTTCTGGCTGAATTCGTACTAGTCAGGAAATATCCATTTCATACCAGTATACAACTACAATTTACTGTCAGAATTCATACTAGCCAGGAAATATCCATTCCATACTAGTATACAACTAGATTTTTCTGGATGAAATTATACCAGTTGAAAAATACAAAATTCATTCGTTTCGTTTTCTCTTATAATAGATGCTTTTTCGTGATAGGGTAAATACAAAAAGCCGCTGCTTTCTTAAGAATAAACATGAAAATAAAGTCTAGGGATAAAATAAAGGGTAAGCCAGAAAAATTCTGGTTGAAATCATACTAGTCCAGGTTCAATGCTTTTTGGACTAGTATGGGACTAGTATATTTCGTACTATTCATTGTGAAATAGTATGTGGACTAGTTCATTTTATGGAAATTATACTAGCCCAGGTTGAACTATTATGGAACTGGTATTTTACAACTAGTATGAAACTGGTATTTCCTGACTAGTAGATAACTGGTATATTATGGTCGAAATCTAACAATTGACATCACGTAGGACATCAACACGTAAAAAATACCAGTTTCTTATATGGAAAAAAGACAGAACACTGACAAGTTAAGCCCGGTGCACCAACTAGTTGTAAAGTAGTTTTCAACTAGTTGCTTTCGCTGCAGGGACCTGATGAAATTGGACGAAGTCGCTTCCCGACCACGCCCACTTTCGATATGGAAAATTTCGAAAATCACATAAATTTACATAATTCGGTAGCAATGCGAAAGGTTCCGTCCGAGGTGATGAGAGCTTTAACATAGCCGTACTGCAACTTTTTGTTTCTTAATTGGCTTCATTTAGTTGAGACATAATCGTACGCGACCATCAAAATCAAGGTTACAGCCATTTAAGTTTCGGAAATTCTATGAAAAGAATTTGGCAGAGATTTGCATACAATATTGGAGAAAAATACGTGCTTGGTTTACAGTTGAAGCTGAACACAAATCAATCAATCACAAAAGAAAAGAAAAAGCACAGGATATGCTTATTTATGCTTTCAAGTACATGATCTTATGCCTTTGCACATATTCGCCAAAAACACTCATACGCCCAGTCCGTCGTTATCGACTTGTACATTCAACGTTTTGATATTGCACTTCACGTTTTGTGTCAGTGTTGATGAAATTTCTCTTTCTACATATTTCCAAAAGCATCAACTAACTAAACATGTGAACATTCATATAAAGTATAATCAACCCTTAAAATCAAACATGCATGTGATCTAAAATAACCAAGCCAATATCAAACAAGCACATGCCGAAAAAAAGCTTTGAAAAGAAAAAAATGCGCTTGACAAATGTCGTTGCCTCGAAATTCTTTTGCTCACAACGTTATTTTACCTCTTTATGCTAAAGGAATAAATATTTGAAAAGGTAAAAAAAGAATGACAACTAACAAACATGAAATTTATATTTTCAAATAAAATGGAAATCCATGCAAAAAGAAATCAAATTGCTCACAACCAAACAAGCGCGGGATTTTTTAAAGCTTTCAGTAGAATCAGTACGTCAGTACGTTGAAACAACTGACAGCAAAGTAGACTGCGGGTGTTTTGTATGCGTAACGCCTGATACGACGGATACGTCAAAGTAGAATTTGCTCTTAAATTGACGTTCGTCACGCAACTGACGTATTGGCGAGGTGATTCTGTTTCCCGCTTAAGAGGCGGAATCTGTTGAAGCGTGTGCGTTCAATTACAATGTGTGTGATTGCTTCTGTGATGCTAGGGGCTATAAATACCTGGTTGTAAAATACAAAACATCGGAGAAAAATACCAAGTAGTTTACACTCTTAGAAATTCCTGTGTAATTTCGCTACTTTAAAGGTGGTTACTTTTTTCCTACCTTTAAGGATGCGAAATTACACACTGAAAAGTTTAACAGAACTGTTTAAATTTCAACATTAAAAGTGTAAAATAAAAAAAATAAAAATTTTTGGAGTTCTTATATTGGACTTCATCGACAATCGAACGCAGGTCTATGAAATGTTTACCATAAGGCAATCGAATACTTATGCTGGCTAGCGTCTGATTACAGCTTTGTTCTAAACGCACTTCAATTTTTGCGTGTTGGAAAATTACCTCCTTTGGATGAAATTACAATTCATGTATTTAATTTTATTCAAAAATGTTAGTAAAATCACAAAATATGGCTACTTTTACGTTCGAGTGTTGTAAATTTGCTTAAAACTTGAATTACTTCATTTAATGTAGTAAATTTGCGAAAAAAAACTGTTTAGTCCAATCAAAAAATAAAACTATTATGGTAGCAATATTATATTCCTATAACACTACGCTACACCAAAATGTACCTCGATAAAAAAGTACTTTCTAGCCTTATTTGGGGTCTCTGAAAACGAAAATGATATTCATTTATTTTTCCAAAGAACGGTTTTTTCGATTTTTTTTTTTTTTTTTTTGTTTTCAGCGACCTCAAATTAACCTAAAAAATAGCTTTTTGTAGAGGTACATTTTTTGAAGGGAAAATTTGTCGCATAGTGTAATTGAACTTAACTCTTTAAACCTGATGAGTTTTGAAAAAAATTTAAAAATTGAGTCTTGTGTGCTGACTAAGCATTAATATCTTGGTGACCGAGCTTACTCGGTGTTAACAATTTAGCGCTAAATTTACCTACCCAAAACCATCCCAAAATGATCCGAAATCGAACCCTAAACTATACACAGAGCCAAAGGTACCTAATAAAATAGAACAAAAATGATAAGATATCTGTACAGTTTTTCTTCAAGAAGATGTGCTTCTTATTATTGTAGAGACAGTCTTTTTAATGTTATTAATAAGATTTTCTTTTTAATATTTTAAATGAAAAATAAAATGATATCGCCCTTACCGAGAATCGAACTTACAATTTTCGGAATGATAAACCCAGCTGTTAACCATCAGGCCATCGCTCACTTTTGATTAATAGTGTCTAATTACTGATATGTGTATAGTTGTTAATGTTTCAAAGGAAAATCACATAAATATAATTGAGAAGATTTCTTTTTAAAATTTCTAATTAGGAAAAAAAGAGAGAGAATCGAACTTTCAATTTTTCGAATGCTAAACACAGCTGCTAACCATCCGGCCATCGTATACTAATAATTGCCAGCGTCTAACTACACCTTTGTACTAAATGTATAGTTTTTTAATAAGAATTTCTTCTTAAAACCAAAGAGATTTTCCTATAGTTTTTTCTTCGTTTCAACCGTTGCGACTACCCCTTTGCCCAAAAACTGATCATGAAAACAATCTTATTAATTTTATTATCCCAAAATGATCCCAAAATGGCCCCAAAAAGACCCTTAAATGTAGCCAAAAATTTCCCAAAATGATCCTAAAACTAAAATATCCCAAAATAACCCCACAACGAAAATTACCCCAAAATAATCCGAATGACCCCAAAATTATCTCAAAATAATCAAAAACTGAACCCAAAATAATCTCAAAATAGCCCCAAAATAATCCCTAGATGACCCCCAAATAATCCCAAAATGAACCTAAAATAATCCAAATATGATCCCAAAATGACCCGAAAATATACAAATACGGATAGATACTTGAAAATATTTTTGCTGGTTTGTCGGCGAAAATACCTTTTAATTGATACCCATATTGGCATATCTTGCTCCATGTTTTAAATTTTTTTAGATAGCTGGCAACCCTGTAAACCACCCCAACTGGCAATCCCCAAGTGGATAGTCTTAGAATCAATCATACTATCTATATTCAAAATTCCATCCAAATCGGTCAAGCGGTTATCGAGAGAGTCCGGATATACAAATATACATAAGGTAAAATAAATAAAACGCGGTCAGGTGGCAACTCTAGGGAGCAAAGTTAAACAAAATTTATATAGGTGGCACTCCTGTAAGCCCCCCAAAGTGGCAACTCTCAAGTGGACAGTCTTAGAATCAATAATACTATCTATACCAAATTTGATTTCAATCTCGAGATAGTATCAACCCTACTTGAAAATACTTTAGTTGGAATGTCGCCGAAAATACCTTTCTTGATACCCATATTGGCATATCTTGTTCCATGTTTTAAATTTTTTTAGATAGCTGGCAACCCTGTAAACCACCCCAACTGGCAATCCCCAAGTGGATAGTCTTAGAATCAATCATACTATCTATATTCAAAATTCCATCCAAATCGGTCAAGCGCTTCCCGAGAGAGTCCGGATATACAAATATACATAAGGTAAAATAAATAAAACGCGGTCAGGTGGCATCTCTAGGGGTTACCCTGAATACGGTTGAAAATACCTTTCATTTGATATATCATATTAGCATATGTTGCTCCTACCTTTCTTGATACCCATATTGGCATATCTTGTTCCATTTTTTAAATTTTTTTAGATAGCTGGCAACCCTGTAAACCACCCCAACTGGCAATCCCCAAGTGGATAGTCTTAGAATCAATCATACTATCTATATTCAAAATTCCATCCAAATCGGTCAAGCGCTTCCCGAGAGAGTCCGGATATACAAATATACTTAAGGTAAAATAAATAAAACGCGGTCAGGTGGCATCTCTAGGGGTTACCCTGAATACGGTTGAAAATACCTTTCATTTGATATATCATATTAGCATATGTTGCTCCATAATTAAATAAAAAATTAGATAAGTGGCAACCCTGTAACCCGCCCCAAGTGGCAATCCCCAAGACTCAACCATACTATCTTTATTCAAAATTTCATCCAAATCGGTCAAGCGGTTCCCGAGATAATCTGGGTGTACAAATATACAAGTTTGCCTCGTTTAAAGTTATAAGATTTTTGCGATAAAAAACCTTCAGCGAAACCAAGGAATACTATTTATGTAGACATGTTCCATCAGTTTCAATGGACAAAACTTTACGGGTTTTCAGTTGAAAGTACGAAGAAGGTCCTGGAGGTCTGACGATCAACGTTATGGCCAGAGTGTTAGAAATGTATTAGGTTACGTTCACATCGGGTACCTAGAAAAGAGTACAGTTGAATTCGGACTGACTCGATATTGATTCTCAACCGGTTCCCGTTCGGACTGTATTGAGACATCTTTGCCATGACTAGTTTGCAACCGGTTCCATTTCGATATTTTAGGCATAGTTCCGGCTGGGAATGAATAACTATCGATAAGCGACACTTCAAAGTTACATTTTACTATCGAGAGATTTCTTATGGAAACTAGTTCATAATTTTATTGCAGAGACACTAGGCTTTCCTTACATTTTTCTATGTTTATGCAGTGTTCATGCTCAGTTTTAAATGCTGCGTTTACCATTTTCGGACATACATTTCGCAGATGCGTTCATGCTGCCGCATTTCTAATGCATGTAGCTGACGGTTGCAGGTTATGAGCATGTTTCCAAAAAGTCGAACTTTTTTTATACATTTGGTCTGTTTATATTGTTTCACAAGCATCACTTTAATATTATTTGAACACAAGCGCGAATTTGCTAGTTTAAAAAAAAAAAAATTTTTCATTTGTTTACGAATGGCAGAGAATGGAACAAATCAAGAAAAAGTCACTAGTGATGGAACCTCGAAACGATTATTTCGAAGTAGAATACAGGGATTGGTGTCAGAATTCGTATGAAAAATGACAAAGTAAATCCTGCGTTTTGGGCTTAATGCTAAAATGCAAACTGCTGGCTCAATATGAACAGGCTATTAGTCTGCTTAGTTTTTCCAATCCATGGCCTGCCTTTTTCCTAGCATGGGCCGGTCTAGTTTTTCCAATCAATAACCTGTCTACTTTTTGCGTTCCCTTAGTTCTTCCAATCCAGGGCCTGCGAATATATCAGAAGGTACAAAAAATCTGGTTCTATAAATGGATTACTTAGGTTTCCAAGAGTCGAAATTATTTTATGGTACGACATCTGCAGCTGCCTACTCAGAAGTACAGCCACACCTACACATTCCTTTCCATTCTATGGTAATGTCTACCGGAATATGAACACGCTCCTGTTGTACTTCTAATATCTGTGCGGATATGCGATTATGAATTGAGTTTTTTGTTTGTGAAATAATTATTGTCATGTATTACTACAGAAGAAAGAAAGGAAGACGAAATAACAATAATAATCACAAAGAAATCAAAATAAGTAGCATTGTTATGGCATAAAAACACAACAAGAAAATATCTAAGTTTGAAAACATGTGGAATTGTCATCACAAAGGTTATCTAAGGATAAAGAATTTGTATGCAAGTTCGCTGAACAGGATGTAGGTATGCTTGTTTAGTTTAAATTTGCTCATGTGGAACATGGTTTCTACTAAAGCGGACAAGTCTTATATTCGTGTGCGGGTATATGTTGTCTCTAAGTTTTCCCGCTTACATGTCATATGTAACCCACGCAATACCTACGTTTCATTGTGTGTCGAATCTCTTCATTTCATTCACGTATAAAGAAGAAGCAAGTGAACTGCCGTAAAAATCGAGGAACTTTTCGTCCTAACGATTTTTTTATCAGGTGTCATACAGTCGTATTTTTGTTTAAATCTATTACATTAACTATGTTCGCGTATTTAAAGTTTACAAAATTTTAGCAACTCTTACTGTAACTTTTAGGTACCTTAAAAATTACTTATTATTGAAACGAATTTCCTTATATTGTCTAAAATTTTCCCGAACTACTTAATATTGTTCATAGTGTTGCCACACTTCTTCAATAGTGGCTGTACAGTGGAAATTGTTTTCAGTATTTTCGTCGAAAAAGACTTAATAAGTTCCGTTTCATCGTTTAAACGTTTTCGGTTACACAAAACAGCACGCTAGTTGCTTGTTTTTGGCAACTAGAGGGATCTCATAACGCCTTTCTCTTGGGGGTCCCGTACGATATGTCGAAAAAAAATGTCGAATTTCCAAGACCGAATTTAAAAAAATTTTAAAATACCGAAGAGATTTTTGACCGAAAAAAAAAATGTCGAAAAAATGCAAATGACCGAAATAGGTCGAAATTTGGATTCTTAATGTAAAACTTCGGAAATTTGGGTTTAACAACGTGTTTTATGACAGTATACAATTATTTATCACTTCGTTACCTCTTATCAAGAACTTTTCAACCATTTTCCAATACAAAGCCTATTCAAATTTTCCCCTTGTTAGAGGTAACAACAGAAATATTCTCAGACATTTTCGGGCTACGAACTGCACATGTAAAAATTACGATTGAGAATGACTTATGATTTGTACTTATTAAAAGCATAACACTAATCATTTGGTAATGATCATTTCGAGAAAGTTACCGTTATCTTATTGAGGTAAACTATGCTGGAGTCACCAATGGCAAACATAAATCGATGCGTCTTTGATGCGAAGTCTATGTACATTTGTTTCGCTATATATGTACATCGATGCTTAGACTTGGTTAGAAGTTTTCTAATATGTGTATATTTTTCTAATTACGTGCATATTTTTGAACAAGGAAAAGATGATGGTCCAATTTACTTTTGTTTTTGGACAAGTGAGAAACTGAAATAACGTTTAAACGTTCAAAATTTCACAATTTTTATAGAAGCATCGATGTATCGATACATCAAATATTTACGTGACTATAAAAGTCGCCAAAAATCGAAATTTTTCTGACATCTTTAAACCGGAGATTCGTTTCTGAGAGGTTGTTGTTAATTATATTGAGAAGAGCTTAAGAGTTTGTGTTTGTAACTTTACCGTCAGGTTTTATATTTGCTTGCAAGAGCTATTGCAAAACACTAGAAAAATAATACTCAACATTAATATATAAGATGTAGAAACAATGTAATGAATGATGTGTTAAATTCGCGCGAATTTTACACATCATTCATTACATTGTTTCTACATCTTATATATTTTTTTCGACATTTTTCCATTCGACATTTTTTTTCGAGACATTTTTTTTTTCGACCTTTTGTGTTTTCGGCAAATTTTTTTCGACATTTTTTTTCGACATTTTTAGTTTCGACTTCTTTTTTTTCGACATATCGTACCAGACCCTTCTCTTGGATCTACCTACAGAGCGGGAGTCTGGCATTTTGTTTCGTGGTTCCCGATAACATGACATCTAAGTCGGAGCTACTTTATTCATGAGCATTATATGGCATACGCGGCCGCCACAGTGTAGCGGTAGTGTTCTCGGCCTACTACACCAATATTCAGGGCAGTGCTTTGGCAAACTCTCCGAATGTATTTCTATCATGAAAAGCTTCTTAGCAATAATTCATCTACTTTACAGGGGCCAATCAGAGTCGCCAAAACTGTAGGTCCAACAAATTTTTAGTGAGAAATTCAATGCAGCACACCCCAAATTGGAAGAAAACCTCGGCACGAAAATCTCCTTATAGATTCTGATGCAAACCTGTACCGCCGCCATAAGTTTTTTTTTGCTATGTGGTCTAGCTAAAGTTGCACTGGGTTTCCTTCCTTGGAATCAAGCCCATGTCAAGCTCTTTCAGATTTTGGCTTCTTTTTCCAATTTGAAATAAGCAGCTTGGATCTGTGAACTTAAAAAAATTGTAGTCCTTTTAGTCAAAATAACATTTGAAATAACAAAAATTCCCACCGCGCCAAATTTGGTAGAGAGCTTAGGTTCGTCGTCAGTAGAAAACTTCAAAAGATCAAATTCATTGTATCAAATACCTGACAAAACAGTTGGTTCTGTGGGAACTTTTGCTATACAAGATAAACCAAATTTACTGGACTAGTATTTTTTCATGTAATGCATGGAGAAACGGTGGCTCTAGCTCGAGAACTAAAGGCTTTACAAAAATAACTATTTTCATTGTCGATGGGGAACTTCGTGACAAATACACGGTAAAAGAAATACTAAAGTTTTCGAGAAAAATCCTGAAAAGTCCGTACGTGGCATATATTTTCATATAATTTCCAAAGCTAATTTCGCATTTGCGATATCTCAAAACTGGCAACTCCTAGAGAAATAATGCTAAGACCATATTCGTAGAGAATTTCCAGGTCTACCACTTGGTCTCAGGTAATTTTTCGAAAAAACTTACCGTTTTCGAGAAAGGTCAAAATACACAACTTTTTGACCTTTGACCACGAATAAATTTTTTAGCACACATGTGATCGATGAGGACTTTTTAAGTTTTATTTCTGACGGTGAATCTAAGCTCTCTACCAAAATTAGGCTCTATAGGAATTATTACTGTTTAACCACTACGTTATGTCTATTTTTACCGGGCTATTTAGGAAATAATCAATCAGCACTATTTCTTCGGCAACTTTTTTTTCCTCGTTTTTTTATTTTTAAATATGTAAACGTGTTCACTTTGCTTCAAGTGTACGCCTAACAGCAGCAATAATAGCATCCTGAGCAACATATAATAAAAACAACAACAACAACATAAGGGTAAAGAGCTAAGACGTGACACAAGCTTCACATCTGCCAACACAATTGTCAAAGGAGTACAATTCCATTATTATTACCAATACAAATATTCGCGACCCAACAACAACAGCAGTGTAATAACAACTAATATGCAATGGAACAACACTTGTACAAAACAAATTTACGTTCAAATCAGCAACACAGCCTGCTACGTTTGAATTTGGTGGAGTCTTCAGAGCTACTGGCACTCTTGCTCCATGCCACTTCACTCAATTCAACTACATGGGTACAGCACTTGTTTTCTGGATGATTGAGCATCGTGTGACAACAATGCGACATGTACTGCCAAAGCCCAAATTCATTTTTGTCATTTCTTATTTTCCTGAAACGCTATTATAATTTTTTTTTAACTTCTTTGTACCTTAACGATTGAGAAGTGCACTTATGGGATCGAATTTAATTTGGTACGAGCGATATTCATTAAGACGTATCGCTCTATATAGAAGAAAAAGACGTTATATTGAAGGCTGAGTGAAACATTCCCTATCTTTCTCTATTTAAATTAATTCGAACTCAGTTATATAAGTAACATGGTTCACTTCCAGTCTCGTGAAACTCTGGAATCATGAATTCTACTAACTCGTTGTCGTCCCTCGCTAGAGAAATATGCTAAAAATAATTAGATCTTTTATCTTCTTCAGTCACTTCAGATAGTCGACAGTTCAGAACCTGATTCATAAGCCGAGACCAAACTGTAGATTGATATGATGCCGGATCTAATCCCATTGATCCTCTGTCATTTGTGCAGCCATCACCTTCGATTTAGTCGGTGATATTGTCAGATTTCGCACGGTGACAAACCTGAAAATTTCGAAAAGGGAGCCGTATGTATTGGTGCAGAGTTCGTCATTATAGGAGACTTTCCCCGTAGCCATAGCCGTAAAGTTGTCGACGATGGAAACGCCTTACGGTGGAGGGGGCAGCCTCGGTGGATAGAAATTAAACAGTGTCATGTGGCAGCGGTGTTTATACCTGTTTAGCGGCTTCTCGTCGTAAAATTTTCATTGTCGTGTGCGTATCTTGTTTGTCTGAGTCGATTCGGGGCCTTGGAAAAATGACACTTGCAGGACGCTGGTAGCGTATATCATACCGTGATCGCTAGATCCTGGCTAGCCAGCTGTTTTAGGGTTTCGCAAGCTACATTCGTTCTCAAATATTTACCTCACATCACACAAGTAAAGGGCTCGAGAGGTCCTTGCCCATTCTAACGGAGCATGGACGACAAGTTCAGATATAACAGAAATCGACAAGTTGTTATACCCGAAATTTTATGTATAGTCCATATGGACTCACGTGGTCGCTTTTCCTTCCAGTAAAACTATAAGGCGGCCAAAATCGCCAATGGTCTAAAGACTCACTACTTCGATGCACTTATATTGTAAAATAACCTTAGAAGTATTTCTAAATTTAGCTTTGTGTCGTCTGCGAAAGTGTAAAAGGAAGTGCGGCAATTTTGGGAAAGCTCATTTTGCCACCACACATTTTACCCGTCTGGTGACCTTGAAAATTTCTAATTACATTCACAATCTTTCACCACCACCGCCGCATTTAAGATCTGTACTATTAAATTCTATCCCCCACCCAGCTGACACTGAAAGTCATTACGAAAACAAAACTTTATCCATGAACAAAGTGTTGATAGGTAGGTATGTATGAAAGTGACAAACGATAGAAAGAAGCAAAAATAAAAACAAATTAAAAAGTAAATGAACACAGCAGCGCGCAAGAAAGTAATAAAAGCAAATGAAATAATTGGGGAATTCCCACGAACTCGCGTAGACGGTTTGACATAATTTTCTTGAAAGTTCGCTAAAGCATACACACACGCCGGCAGAAAACTTACAAACCACCCACAAAACCCGAACGCAGCCGGAGTGGGGAGTTATAAAGATGCCTTGTCTTTAGGTTTCTCCTTCTTCTTCAATTTAATATAGATGTTTGTTTAGCTGTGTGAGGACCTATGTTGGTAAACGAGAAGACGTAGATATCATAACCAACCTCAACAAAATTTTAATTAAGTGCTCACACTACCACCGGAAGCCCCCCCCCCCCCCGACAGTTATTCAAAGAAAAAGTCGTCACTATGGATGTCTGTATGACTTTGTGTATTTTGTGCAAATTGTGCCATGGGCGTCTTTTTGTATTTAGCACTGACTCGCGCTTGTTCCACTAATGCTCTTCTTCTAAAAGTTTCTTTGGCGTTTCCTTCGCTTCCATTGGCATCGCAGTTACTTACTCTATTGATGCTGCTAGCGTATGCCATAGAAATAATTGCGCTAGTGTGGTTTGAGTTGGGTTCGCCCTTGTTTTTAACTGTTTCGCTGTGTCATTAATGTTGACTTTCTCCACAACCGTTTGCTCTCTAGCGTTACGCACATAAATACTTCTGAGTAAGGAATTCATTTATTCGACATTTTCGCTCTTATTCACCTCAATCTTTTAGTAGTGTGACCTTTTTCATTGCCATTAACACTATCGTCAGCCGAGTTGTAGTTGTCGCTATCGCCGGATTTGACTTTTCGTATTTATTATGATCTCCTTGTATGGTAGACTTCATACGACAAAACTTTGGGTGGAATGACTGTTTACTCGTTCCCTAATGGGAAAGTCACAAATAGTTTGTCATACACACTATATCTACACAGAATTTAATGGCTTCGCAAAGCTGTTCGCTAGTGGAACAGAATGCTCCGTAAGTTGAACCTGGAAAAAGGTAAGTATATACTTGTTGGTCCCAAAATCCAAATTTTTAGATGAGTTTCTTTCGAAGTGTCCGGCACCTAAGTTAGGGGCCGATCTTACCATAATTCCGGTATGGAGTATACGGCGGCCGCCGTGGTGTAGCGGTTAAGTGTTCGGCCTTCTACACCAAGTCGTGGCGGTTCGATGCCCGACAAAAGTAACATCAAAAATTAGAATTTTTCTAAACGGGGTCGCTCGGCAGTAGTTTGGCAAACTCTCCGGGTGTATTTCTGCCATGAGAAGCTTCTCAGCCAAAAATTCATTTGCTTTGCAAGTGCCGTTCGGAGTTGGCAAAAAACTGTAGGTCCCGCCAACTTGTAGGAAAACTCAAAAGCAACACACCACAAGTTGGAAAGAGAAGCTCGGCTAAAAATCTCGTTAGAGGTTATGATAACCTGTTGGTATTTCGCCGCCATTAGTTTTTTTTGGTTAGTATACAAAGTTAAAGACCTTCATTAAAAAGATTATTCGTCGGGTCCAAGAAGTTTCAAAATAATTACATAGAGACGCGTTCCGTAGGACCTTGGTATTGAAGATTTGTCAGGAGACAAAAGAACGCTAAAGTCATATTTTTTAAATTTATTTCTCTCATCTGTCTCCATAACTTTTTCTTTTATATCTTTCATATTATCAGTTTTACACCTTCCTTATGATCTTCCAGTGCCGTTACGAATCACTTTCGACGCTTCCAAGCAAAATAATGTATGTCACTTTACATTACCACTATTCACTATTTCTAAATACATTTTTACAGTTATGGCCTGCAAAATTTTAGAAAATTTGTTATCTGGACAATGCAAGAGAGCAATACAAAATGTGTTATGCAATACTTAAAACCGGTTTTGGAAAAAAAAGACACTTAGAACGTTATTCGCGATGATGCTTCAATTGTGTTAAGTTGCATCAAAAATCTGTTAAATGTTTGGCCATAAATCAATGATTTTGATGTGAAAATGTTTTTACCCTTTGTCCTTAAAGCACATGCCACCGTAAAACTATAAAATATTAAGCACTTAAACTGAATTTTTTTGTTCATGCATTTATTCTGCACATGTTAACAGGTATGTATGTACCTATGTACATGTGTATGGCTCATTGCATGCATGAATATTCATAGCAGAGCAAAACAAAAGGACAATTTAGATTAATACCCATAAAATTCGTATATGTTGTAGTTTTAATAGGCAAAGGTGTAAGTGATCCTTTGATTTTAAATGCGTATAATAGCAGTTGCTCAACCCTTATCTCGCAACCAATATCACTATCTATGTGCTCAGCTATCTGTAAACTATTTAAATATTGCACTAAAAGCGAACAAAACCAAAATCCACTTTCGATTTCATCAATATTTTTCTTCTTTTTTTTATTTTTCAGATTCAGCCGGTTGTCGGTCGTTGTAAATCGGCAATAAATCGCAAATTTAAATTTTCGCAACACAGACAAAGCAATCGTTTGACGCCGAGCATTGTGGAAACCCACTAAGCAAACAAAAGGCTTGAGTACCAGATAAATTTGAGTTTGTTTTTGCAGTCCTAACAAAAAATTACAGTGAAGTGCAAAGAAATAGAGAACATTCACGTGCATTGGGCCATTTTACTGTATATCTAATATAGTTGTAAAAAAAATTAGTTTTAAGACAACAATTAAAAAAAATTCAAAAGTGGTCGTGACTATCAGGCCGACTTAAATAAGAGCGCTCGGCGTACACTAAACCAAAAAAGTACATGTTTTTTAAGAAAAAAGTTTAAGTTTAAGCTGATATTCCTTAGAATAAAAGAAAAAATTCATCTTACAAATATATAAAAACGTAAGTTTGTGACTGACTGAGAATGTTTGTGGTTCTTTAACGTCTGAACCAATGCCCCGATCTTTACGAAATTTTGCAGATTAATTCTTAGGAGTATAAAGTCTGCAACATGCAACATGAAATTTCGATATATTTATCGATAACATAGTTATCGGTCAAAGTGTAGTTTTACGTAAACTTTGGAATATTCGCACAAAATTGGTATAAAACGAATGGGGAAGATCGCAGCTTTCATTTGGACTTTGGTTCATTTGTATTTATTTTTCGATAACAGAGTTATCGGCCAAAATGTGTTCGGGTAAACTTTGGAATATTCGTACAAAATAGGTATTAAACGAATGGGGAAGATAACAGCTTTCATTTGGACTATAGTTCATTTCAATATATTTATCGATAACAGATTTATCGGTCGAAATGTGGTTGCGCGTAAACTTTCGATTATTCGCACAAAATTGATATCTAACGAGAGGGGAAGACAACAGCTTTGATTTGGATTTTGGTTCATTTAGATATATTTATCTATAACACAGTTATCGGTCAAGATGTGATTTCGGGTAAACTTTGAAATATTCGCGCAAAATTGGTGTCAATCATTTGGACTTTTGTTCATTTCGATATATTAATCGATAACAGATTTATCGGTCGAAATGTAGTTGCGCATAAACTTTCGATTATTCGCACAAAATTGGTATCAAACGAAACGGTAAGGCCACATATTTCATATGGACTTTCTTTCATCTATACTAGCATTTATTTTGATAACAGCTGGACATAATAAAATTAAATTTGGAAGCAAGATTTTGTATCACCTCGAGATGGTTATACGATAAAAAATAAAGGCATTTGAAAAGGTTTTGGAGATATCACTCAAAATTTAGACCAGAGTTCGGTCAATATGGGCATCAAATGAAAGTGTTTTAAAATGGTGTAGTTTTCAGTCCAATATGATACCCCGTTTTCGAGATATTGATTAAAGTATCAACCAGGAGGGGCCCCTCGATGGTATGAGTGTGATATGAGTGTTAAATGAAAGGTGGTGACAAGTGATGTTTTGGTATTTTTCCCATGTAAGACCAGGGTTCTAGAGATTGATCCACACGTGGACCAGACGTGGAGCTAGAAGGTTTTTGTAAAAAATGGGTCTTAATTAAAGATGTTGATGAGAGTTTAAAAGGGGAGTCCTTTTAATTCATTTTGGGGGTGGGATTGAGAAAGGGATAGGGGTATGGATGACAATTAGAAAAGCAATATGAAAAGAGAAAAACATATGAAAAGGATGAAGGTGGAGTGGGCGGGAAGAAGTTTGTAGAGCTGAAATGAGGAGAGCCAGTCACATTTTTATAACTTAAAACAAATTAATGTTTGGGCAGGACGACGTCTGCCGGGTCTGCTAGTAGATTCTAAGAAAATTATTTTACAATTTATGAATAAATTCACACTGAAAAAAAAATCTACAAGAAACGGCCGTCAAATTAACATTAAACCCTGTAATTTTTCGTCCAACAGTTGGTAATATCAATTTTGAAAGTGACCCCCTATCATTCTTGGAATATACTATCATATTGACATGAATTACTGTAAATTTGAAAGTGGACACTATCATATTGACATGAACTACTGTAAATTTGAAAGTGGACTCATATCATTAATTGATATTTTTCAAAAATAACATGTTTTTACTGCTAATTTTACAGTAAATACTGTACTATTTACAGTATTTCCATAATCGCTTTGAAAGTGGTTTTGATATGTTACTTGCAATGTGCACTTTCAACCTTTTTATTTCAGTGCAAGCTTTCTGAGGATTTGTTTACATACTTTAAGAAAATGTACTTATATTTTAAGAAATATTCTTAAATTTCTATGAAAAAGTTCTTTGTATAGGTTTTAATGAACAACTCTTAAAACCATGTACTTTTTTTTTGGAACATGAACTTTTTTGGTTCAGGGCACCGTTTTTTTCCGGGCTGTGTGACCTCATTATCGAACTTTTTAATAAATATTTTTCTGTGCGAAAAATTCGCTGTATAATTCCGATTGTGTTATAAAGATTACTCCCAAATCTTATCTATTTTTATGCTGAAATGATATTAGCGTGTGATGAGCTGGATGTGACATCGCGTGACATGTTGAGCGGGATGTCACATAACTTTCCTTCCTATACATCTGACGACCCAGGTGATGCTTATTTATTTATTATTTTCATCACATGGTGACCTGAATGTCACATCGCCAGGTGAGAACGATGTGATATCATTTGACCATAATAACGGCTCACCAGATGATGCGACAACTGTAATTTTGGAGTTTCATTAGATTACAAATAAATATGAGCACCAGCCGCAAATACAAACATATCAGGTGTCACTTCTCCTGGTGACCAGGATATAACATTATTTTTCTTATAAATCCTGCGATGGAGGTGATGCCACGTCTGGTATTTTCTATTATCATTTGTTCTCCTTATGCCTGCATAATACTACGTCCTGTATTTTTATACCCACCGTACTAGTACTATTACAAGGGTATTATAATTTTGTCCACATAACGGTACTATGTAACGGCACAAAATAATCGAGATAGATATAGAGTTCCATATATGAAAGTTCCGTCCGTCTGTCCGTCTGTCCGTGTACACGAAAACTTGAGTAAAATTGAGATATTTACATGAAATTTTGTATACAGGTTACTTTCTGGCCAAGGTATGTTGCTATTGAAAATGGGCGAAATCGGATGATAACCACGCCCCCTTTTTCGATATCTAAAATTTGGAAAATCACATAAATTGACATATCTCGGTAGCTGAAATGGCTAAAATGATATAATTTTATAGTTGAATCCCTCTGGTCATTCTCTTATGATTTTTCCATAAATTTTTTATAGTGGTCGTAACTCAAGACTGTAAAACCTGATGAAATTGGATAAAGTCGCTCTCCAACCACGTCCGCTTTCGATATCGAGAAATGGCTAAAATTATATATTTTGGTAGGATGAACCCCCTAGTCATTCTATTATCATTTTTTTATCGTTTTTTTAATCATTTTTTAAAAGTAGGCGTGGCACCACCCACATTTCAGGGAGACATATTTGAAAATTTCACGGGTCATAGCTTTTCAACTGATTAGGGTTGAACGATGAAATTGATACAAGGTATACTAGCATAATAGGGAGTATACCTGATGTAATTGGACGAAATCGCTTCCCAACCACGCCCACTTCCGAAATGGAATATTTCGAAAATCATATGAAAATTACCGCTGGGTATTTAATGTTCGGTTTACCCAAACTTATACGGCTGAAACATTAGCGCAAATTCCGAATTATCTCCGCTTTCGGGAGTTCACTTGAGCATAATCTTCATTATAAACTCCCAAAAATTAAGAAGATTTGAGCAGATATCATAACTATTTGACCGCTACTGTCATCGATAAATAAAGAAACATCGCAACGACCACTACCAAAATTACGAGTTCGCCACAACTGGACACTAGATGTCACCAAAGAAGAGCGACATCTATTTTAAACCGCAAGTACTACAACCAAAGCCATCTAGTGCGCTGATTGTTAATCTTCAATTTTGTGTGTATCAGCGTAGAATTTGGATCTGATTAAAGAAGATTTATTGGAGGTAATCTCCGTGTGTGTATCCATATCATTAGACTTCCTTACTTGTTCTTTGTATTTTTATAAAACGAAGTATCATACGGCCGATGATCAATGATCGGCACCAGCACACATAAAAAACAGATGTGCCATAACCTGGTGATCTGAATGTCACATCGTATGTGGACCTGTATGTGCTATCATTTGCCTATCCGGCACACCAGGTGATAAGACGTCTGTCATTTTGTAACGTTATTTGCCTAAAAATAAGTGCCGAGCAGACGCACTTTGAAAGATAGACAGTGACACATTGCTTATTAAAAGGGATATCACACCGGCTGGTAACTAGAATGTTACCTATGATGTAAATCTAAAAATTGTTAATAGTGGGGAAGAACTAGAGGGAGGGGAAATGCGGTGAGAATCAGATAAGCAGGATTGAATAAAAAAAAAAACAATAAGGAATAATTTTTTTTTGAAAATTCCAAAAATTTAAATATTTTTAATATTTTTGGACACAGATATGTAACTCCGATTTCCAGCAATCACATTTAAATGGTTCTGGTTTTATTTCGCCACACAACACTGTATAAAGATATAAAATAATATGCTGCGTGTAATAGAAAGTGTAATGGTATGAATGTACATATCCTTGAGTGCGCATCCTCTTGTTCGAGTAACTGCGGTGAACCTTTTTTCTGGTTAGGCCTTTGTTAAGGTTGTGATTCCTATTGTTGTTTTGCATTATTTATTTATGTGTTGTATTCTTGTCTATTGTGTTGTTGTCTTTTTATTTGCCTCTTGTCCTATTGCCATTAGCCTTGAATATGGAAAATAATTTTAAATATTGTACTATTGTTCACATGTGTGGATGACTACGCAAATATGTTGTAAATCGATCGACATGCATATCATACCAATATCATATGCGTATTGCATGGGTATTTGGCAAATAATCGGCGATGTTCAACAACCATCCATGCCTGACTTTTCGTCGTTAATGCGCCTAAATAGACTCGAGTACATTGTAAGGGTATTATTAATTAGCAGCAGAGCTTCTGTTTCGGCTGACTTGCATAGGTTTCCATGCCACAAAATGAACTTGCTGAATAGTTGCGGTTTTAAGTTTTTCATGTGCAACCTAAAACTTCTCTCTAATTTACAATTTTTCCTTTTGCATAGAAAAATTCCTCCGATTTAAACGCTTAACTGATTACGAAGGCAATCGGAGCGCGACCCTTTTTCTATCCCAAACCCGCTTGTTCACCTTCATTTCCATATGTTGTGATATCAGAGCATATCTAAATGTATGTATGTGTCAGAAGATACAAAAAGACAAGGGTTACTACTAATATTTTGCTATACCATTCTATAGAAAAATATGAGCGCATTAATAATAATAAAAAAAAAACAATAGAACTCTCATCATCTGCATATCCATTTAAATTGTCGGTGGATTTTGTATGCGAAGATTCAATGGTTAGAACAACAAACATTAGAATGCCCTCGAGCACCCCGCGTCGTTGTATCTGATTGTTAAAAATGAAACTTTACGCATTATGATTTTGATTACTGATTTTATGCTTTTAGACAGTCGCTTTCAGCTGTACATATATTTTATTTAAATTTTTTGTGCCCAACGAACTACCTCATATTTACTAGTACTTTGTGTATTTACAATGTACAAATATAACAAACCGGAAATTTTACCCATGAAACTGTTTCCAAGAAGGGTTTTAATTTTAAACCGAAGAGTTTTAATTTTCAAACCAAAAAGTTTTAATTTTAAACCGGAAAGTTTTAAAAATAAAATAAAATTAAAACAAGTAAGGAAAGCTGTCTTCGGCTGTGCCGAAGGCTATATAGCTTTCATGAATATGCATCACGATTTTTACTGTTCGATCCTCAGAGCAGCCTGTATGAGTTTAACTTTAGCTCATACCGAAATTATCTCAACAATCGAATATATTAGTCCGATCTTGCTGACTTTAAATGTTAGCATTACATACATATGTAGTAAGTAACAATTATTGGGAATTTTACAATTCTCGCTATTTAATTGGAGGTGTTATATGGGGGCTATGTGAAAAATATTATTGCACATATAAAAAGAGCGCTACTTACGAAATTTCACGCTCCTGTCTGTTTAGTTACAGGAGTTATAGTCCAAAATTCGTTTATCGGAACAATCGATCTTGCTAGTTCCGACAAAAGATTTCTATATTAGAAAATGGTGGCCGCATGCAAATTTCAGCCAAATACCCCAAAAACGGAGGGACTAGTTTGCGTTCAAACAGACAGACTGACAGACGGGCATGGCTAAATCAACTCAGCTCGTCACCCTGATTAATTCGGTATACTTATTGGTGGGTCCATCTCTTCTACTTCTCATACTTGCAAACATCGGACCAAAGTTATAATACCATTTCACGGCACTTGGCAGGATTCGAACGAAAGCGCTCAGGAGTCACAGCCGACTGCTCTACCGCTGAGCTATGTGGCACATAAAGTTTTTGTGCGAAAAATTCAATTACATTCAAACAAACAAAAAAAAATGTATACTTTTTCATTTAGATCTTAAATCGAAACCAAAAGAAAACTAAATTCTTTCTAAACTTTTGGAAGGTTTAAAATATTCCAAAAAAAAAGTTTAAAAAATCGTTTAAACTTTACTTATTTACTTAAAATAGCCTTTAACCGCCTAGGCGATTTTGCCGTCTAACATGTTTCGCCAGTCGGCTCTTTGTTAAGCCAACTGGTGCAAATTGGAGACACCGCGTGTTCATTCGCACCACGTGTCCTATCCAGAGAAGCCGCTGGGTTTTTATTCCCTGAACTATGTCGACGTCTGCGTAAAGCTCATACAGCTCATCATTATATCTTCTTCGGTACTCGCCGTCGTCAACTTTTAAGGGCCCATAAATATTTCGAAGAATTTTTCTCTCGAATACTCCCAAAGCCGCCTCGTCAGATGCTATCAGTGACCATGCTTCTGCACCATAAAGCAGGACGGATACGATAAGTGACTTATAGAGTGTTGTGTTTGTTCGCCGAGAGAGGACTTTACTTCTCAATTGCCTACTCAGCCCAAAGTAGCATTTGTTTGCAAGAGTTATCCTTCGATGGATTTCCAGGCTTACATTGTTGTTGGCATTAATGCTACTTCCCAGGTATACAAAGTGCCTTACTATCTCGAAAATATTGCTGCCAGCAGTGGCGTGGTTGCAACTCTTTGCTTGATGCCAGCAGGTACTTCGTTTTACCTTCGTTCACCACAAAACCCATTTTTTCCGCTTCTTTTTCTAGTTTGGAGTACGCAGAAGTTACGCGCGGTTGTTGAGGGCAATGATGTTGATGTCGTCGGCACACGCCAACAGTTGTACGCTCTTGTAATATATTAGGGCAATTCACAAGGGGTGTCGTATTCGTCTATCGTTGTATGTTTCCATGGTTTCCAATATAATTTTTTTTTAAATAGACAAATAGCACGAAATACTAGAGGTTGTGAATTGCGTAATTGTTCCAGCGCGATTAAGTTCTGCAGCTTGTATTATTTTCTCCAACATCAAATTAAAAAAATCGCACGATAGGGGGTCGCCCTGCCTGAAACCTCGTTTAGTTTCGAACGACTCGGAGAGGTCCTTCCCGATTCTGACCGAGCTGGTGGTGTTGCTCAGCGTCATTTTGCACAGCCGCAAAAGATTTGCTGGGAAACCAAAATCATACATAGCGGCATATAGGCAACTCCTTTAAAATCAACAAAGAAATGGTGTGTGTCGATCCTTTTCTCACGGGTTTTTTCCAAGATTTGGCGTATTGTAAAAATCTGGTCGATGGTAGATTTACCAGGTCTGAAGCCACACTGATAAGGTCCAATCAGTCAGTCGCTTAATTTAAAGCTACATTTACACTGCACCAAATACATCACTTTTGGGCAAGTTTTTTCGAGACCGATCATTCGCAGTTTGAATTAGATCACCGAATTCGGTCAAATTAAATTCAATTCATCTAATTTGGCAAACAAATTCATTCTGCGGACAAACCTTCTCGAAATAACTTCGCCAAATGCGACGCATTTGGTACAGTGTCAATGTATCATTAGACTGTTTAAAATTTAGGCTCATTTTTTTAACCGTGTAGTGTAACGATATACCATAAAGCCAACGTCATGACTACGGTCCTTTACATGAACATGATATTAGATGCTGCTAGAGACAATATACTCGCTTGTCAATCGGTTGCCTCTTTTTCAGTGGAGAAAGCGTCGAAAGCTTGAACCTGAGCACTAAAACTCCAACCGTCATTGACACTATTTTCATTCGCGATGCGAAATAAAGTCAATTGACACTATTTCCACTGAACTTGTTACCTGTGACCGATTTTTCATTATACTAGTCAGGAGTGGTTCAAAGAAGGCCGGTCGAAGCTAGACGGTTGGAAAGGCCGTGGTTCCATTCCGCCTCTATGGAAATAAGGCATGTTTCCTACCAAAACTGTTTTACACAATCAAACACTTACTCGTATGACGGCTCTCGTTTTGATTCAAGACAGTTGGACAGGCCGTGGGTCCAAAGCTGTCCTCAGTGGGCAGTATTCGCCGATAGTGATAAGGTAATGTGGACCAAGCGGTTGGAAGGACCGTGGTTCCCCTTCCACTTCAAATCTACTGACCCAAGTTTCCTATAGAACACTTACTCGTATAACTGCCAAGACAGTTGGACAGGCAGTGGGTTCAGAACTGTCCTCAGTGGGCAGTATTCACCGTTAATGATAAGGTAACGTGGACCGGGCGGTTGGAAAGGCCGTTGTTCCTAAACGCGTCCATTCTACTGTTTCATAATCTTGTGGAGACGCCTTGTCTCCAATCCGTCCGACGATCATCCAGCCTCGCTCTTAGCTTACTTCTCCCTGATGCGCCGCACACTTTCCTGGCTTCTTAGGCACTTCAAGGTTTCTGCAATTACGTCTAATGCTGCAGTTCATTTTAGTCTGCTTTGTAGCATGTTGCCGACTAACCCGGATCGGTCCCCATACAAAACAAAAAAGTTTTTCCAGTCCACCCATAGGATTAAAGATATTTTCAAGGCGATCCCAAAAATTTTTTTTTGTTTTGCCACGCCCCTCGATGGGCTATTTACTTTTTTTGACACTACGTCGTCATTTTAAGTCCGATTTTAATGAGCCGTACACCGTTGATCATGGCTTGGAAGCCGCCACAATTCTTACCTTAATAATTTTTTTACTCCGAGTTCAAATTCTAGTAGTGACTGTCGGTATTTCGTTTCACATCATATGATGTGGACTGGAAAAACTTTTTTGTCGATCCACCCTATTGCCCACTAGTGTATCCGGAGTTTAATCCTCACCGGTAATGCTGCGAAGCCTTCTTCTAAAGCTAATCGATCTAGGGCATTCCAAGAATACTATTGCCTTTTGTTGCCTTGCAGTCGGTAACACCAAAATAAATTCGAACTACTACAAAATTTATAATAATCAATCAGGTATAGCTTATAAAAGTATTAATAAAAATATTTGCAATTTCACTTTCAATAATCCTTACGGTAGCGCCCCGAATTTAAAAAATTTTTTGCAAGAAAATATTAAAATGTATTTCATGCAAATTCCTCTGAGGATTGATGTTAATATTACGTGACTCAAACGCGTTTCAAACTCAAAGCATCAAAGCTACGACACGCACAAAAGGGGTACAACGGATCATAATTTATGCGCGAGTACACGCCCAAAAAGGAAACAACATCCGATCACGCACATTGTCGTTGTCAGGCTTTAATCGCGAGTGAGCGAGCGAGTGTGTAGAGAAGCAAATTTGCGCAAGCGCCTTTTACCTGACGCAACCCTTCTTCACATTTTTTTTTTTAATATGCGCGATTTTTCATTGTCTCAATACACAGGATGAAGGATTTGGCTCGTTTCCCGATTTTTTTTTTAATAAATTTAAATTTATGACGATTTGCATGGTTAAAAATACCCACGAATGATCACTGAGTTAGGGCGATTCAAATACGCAGCTTAGCAGCTGAGAAACGGATGCGCCAGCGATTCACCCAAAAAAACGAAGCCGAAGTGTAGCGACTTGATTGAGTGTCACATCAGCAGGAACGCAAAGGATCATTGATTTAGTTTAGCTTCGTAAGGGGTTTGACGCGCATGGCGAAACAACGTTGGTGTGATCTACAAATTTCAAAACTTTGTTGAACAATTTTTAAAATAAAAAATAAATTGTTTATTAAATTAAAAGAACAAAACGCCTTATATAAATTAATTTACACGGCAACACGCTCATGCATTATAATGGAGTTTAATTAGTCCAATGATATACATACATACATATATATATGTATATATGCAAATCTGCTTGGTGTAAAAGCAAACTACGTTTGTAGGTATAATTTGGTTGAATTGCGTACAGACACGCATCGCATCACTGGCTTTTGCATTTCATAATTATTGTGCGGAAATTTAAATTAAAGACTTAAAAGTGAATGAATTAATTATAGTGAGATGCATCCAACCGACTGCAATGGCTACTTGCTTTAATAAGCTCTCTATCCTTAGCAATTACATAAATGAAATATTAAGTGCAAAAGTTATTTGCTTTAATAAATAACTAAGTAATTGTTTTCATATCTAACCAAATATGTTGTAACTTTGGCACGAAAGTTATGGCGATTATAGCATTGTTCTAGATAAATTTACTTGAAAACTGGTGCGAAACAACTCACTAAAGCCCTATATACACTTATTTTTGAGCGTGAACGTGGGTGAGCGTGAACAATTTTCTTTTGTGTAATATGTTGATATTACTCCACTTTTCCAAAAAAAAAAATCATCCGTAAGTGGATAAACAACTAAAATATCTTTGATATTACTGCATTTAAACTTAAGTGAAAGTGTTAAATATGCTTTGAAATGCTTATTTTACTATCTCACAGTGAATTGTGTGATTTTTTTTAATACATTTTTTGGAGAGTTGAAGTCATTTGACAGATGTGCGTGAACGCACAAAAGAATTGATTTGGAATTCTTTTCCTTTAGGTACGCAATAGAAATTCTCCACTCATTCACGCTCACGTTCACACGGAACTGTATGAAGGTCTTAAAGGCTTGGTTTCCTCGAAAGCGGTGACGCTATATAGCGCTCGTTACTTAGCGGGGAAGTACGTTGTCAAAAATACTGCCATGTAAAAGTAATTGGGTGTAAACTAAGAAGACGGTGAAGTTCACCTTAATGTAATATAGCGACCGTCATGACGGTGGCAATTTTTCGTCGGTACCACGAAATAAATCTCAAATGAAATAAGTCCCAAAAAAAATATGAAATAAGTCCCAAATATTTTCCATACAAATTGGGACTTATTTCATAAAATTTTGTTGGGGATTATTTTATTTCATAATAAAATAACTCCCTACAACTACAACTACAATTATTATTTTTTACCATTTATTATTTTTTATTTATTATTTTTTACCATTGGGATTTATTTCATTTTCCTGGGGACTTATTTCATTTCTCTTAAAATTGCAATTTAACCAGCTTTCACGTTTTTGTAACTGTTTCTATAACTGTTTCTATAACTGTTGTAAGGTAAGATTTTAGCAAAACAACCAACAGTCTTATTACATCGAAACTGATATTGTCGTGTCAATATTTTCCAAAAAAGATTTTGATCGATTACACATTTTCAATTTTACCGCTGGGGTGTTTTAAACAGTTGATTTTGATCGCCAAAAGGTAGAAAAGGACTGGTCCAAATATTGGCCGATAACTTAGAGATACATACAGACCGACATACAGAAATTTACAATTTTATTATATGTAGATTATGAAAAGGCAGGCAGGAAAAAAAAAAGTTGGAGGGGGTAGTGAGCGCGGCGCGGCGCGGGCCGCACGCCGGGACTTATTTCATTTTTTGGTGGGATTTATTTCATTGGGACTTATTTCATAGGACTTATTTCATTTGGGATTTATTTCGTGGTACCTTTTTCGTCAACGTTTTTCCCACCGTCATTGTCATAGCGGTGTCAATTCAATAAAATTCTTCAAATTCATTTACAAAAATAACAATTAATTGTTTTCAAAACAAAAATTTTAAAAATATAGAGGAGAAAAAAAGAAAAGTGGCCGCAAATTTGCAATTTCAAATGGATTGAAGTCACCGCTACTTGCATGTAAGTTTACAGAAAAGCGGTGCTGCTAATGAGCATAGCTACCGCTATATAGCGAACGTTACATAGCGGCACCGCTTTTCGAGGAAACCAAGCCTTAACAGTATGATGTATACTAGTGTCCGACCGAAACTGGAATTTTAGGCAGAGGCCGTAGCCGATTTTTTTTTATTGCATAACAATACATTATTTTTGTTTCTTGAATAAACAAAACACCTTACAAAAATACATAAATAGTTGTAAACAAAAATAAAAAAATTCAGTCTTTCTGTTAATAGCATTTTAACAATGTATAAAAAAAGTATAAAAAAATATATTGCATTTTCTACAGATGCACTAAGGAAAAACAGCTGACTACAGTCTGACGGCAAGTAATCGTAGGTGATTACACTTTATTCGAATTTATCGACATACTTGTATAATTAAGGTGGCGATATTGAAAAATTTCGCGCAAGTTATCGTCCGAAATCTTAGGCCTGTTCAATAATACAAAAATATTACTGGAAGTTACGATTTTCTATAAAAAATGAAAAACTCGTAAAATCCAGTCAGTTTTTTTGCCGAAGCCGAATAAAATATACTAGTCTAATAGGCCGAATACCGAAACTTGGCCTAATATTCGGTCGGACACTAATGTACACACCGCATAGAGGGCAGAATTTGAATAAAAAGTTAGTAGATACCAGGGTGACCTAGCTTAGCTCCTAATAAATTTTTTGCCCTTTTTAATATAATTGAAATTTTTTTAAATCTTAAATGAACGTTCCCAGTTTCCACTCATCTACGACTCCTTTGACTTTATTTAACGCTAGCAGAACCAGCAGACTTTGTGAACAATTGAACTCCCTGCATTACTTTTCATCCATCTCCAACCAGTGGCGTCGATAGGGAGGGGATATAGGGGATCAATCCCCTCCCATGGGAAATTGGAGGAGTGGGTAATAGGGCATCATTGATTCGAAGAAGTATGACAGCTGCAGCAAAGATTATATGGCAGATTGTTGGGGCGATATGTAGAACTAGAGTTTTATTCAGTAACACTAACCCCATATTCATAAAAAATAAAATTGGTTTATAAAGCCCTTTAAAATGACATTTTCATACAAATTTTGATTAATAAGAGCTTCTTAACCCTTTTATATTTTTTATGAATAAGGGGATAAATGTTTTGTATTCCGTATCCATACATTTCCGTACATTTGCCATCAAATCATCTTCCGAAACGTGCACCTCATTTGATACGAAATTCATGTCTTCTGCTTTGCTTTCTGAGGTATCGGAATCTTCACTCTCATTTGGTATATAGTCATCATCACTTTCACTAAAATCCCAATCACTATCGCTGTTTTTTGCATTTTGTTTTTGGCTTCCCTCCAAGAAAATTCCAATTCCATGTAAAAAGGTACTCCAATTAACATGACGATGCCCTCGTGAAGGGTGGCTACCTTGCCCCGGTACGAGGGCTTAAGTCGATAGCCACAGGGCTACGCTGCCCTTGTGATCATAGCTCCGTACGGCACTTCATCACGAGAGCAGCCTAGCCTCTCTGGCGCGACGACAAAGATCTTCCCCCTCCCAATCCATGGTGTTATGCGAAACCGTGCCCATTGGACGTTTGCAGCCGGGAGGCAAATCGCGGCTGTATTTGAACGGAGCCTCTCTGATACCGGGTCGCCTCAGAGAGAAAGCATGGCCTTACCGCGGTACGGGGCTCTGCCGCGGCGGACGACACATTTTCCCCTACTCTTCCCTTGACCCTAAGCTGGCCTTGTCCGGCGATGGGCCGTACGAACAAGATGAACTCAAATAAAAACGAGAAACCTAAAAAACAAACAACGCCAAATTTCACTCCTCAGCAGAGGAGAGCTATGGAGGAGCAAGCGAGAAAGCAACAACAACGCCGGAGGACAATCAAGAAAATAGGTAGAGCGAAAGCTGTGATACCGGATTTCCAAAATACTTACATGCCAAAGAGGTTAAAAGTTAACCGTTTCAAGCGCCAGAGATCGGACCTGGAGTTAAATCCCCCTCCCAAGCGGCATCAGAATATCCCTGGAGCGGGCAAACTAAGCTTTGCTGAGGTAACCAAGGACAGAATGCTTATAGGCGTCCTTGACCGAGGCAATGACCGTCTGGCCATCCCCAAGGACCGGTGGCGTTACGTGCGAAATGAACTCGGCAACATTCTTCTCAACGTTGCTCCGGAGTTTCCGGGTAGTTCGGCGCGAGTAACGGATGCGGGTTGGCACCAGGGTCAGATTAAATTACTCGCATGCGAGGATGCAAAAACCGTAGCACTGTACAAGGCAGCAGCTGCTAAACTGGGTGTAGTCTACAAGGGCGCAAAGATAGAGGTCGTCGACTGGAAGGACATTCCAGCTCGTCCAAGGGCTAGGGCGTGGATTCCGGCCATCCCTGACGAACCCGAGAGAATTCTCGGGATGCTAGGGCTAATGAATCCGTCCCTCCCATTGCATGACTGGAGTGTCAATCTGGTCGGGGATGCGGTAGGGCCCGACAGACAGGTGGTGCTCACCATGAATAAAGAGTCAATCGAGCCCCTCAAAAGGTGCAATGGCCTAGTACACTACAGCGTAGGCCAGATCGTTATCCACGTTTATCGTGGTGATGCTCAGCGCGCTGCCTTCTCGGCTGCTCCGGGGGAACGGGAAAACGAATTACCAGAAGAGGAAGCGGAGGATTCCGATGCGGAAAGCATGTTATCCCTTGGCGAAAGTGCTGTGAACAACTCGGAGATGGAGGCCAGCCTACAGGACGAGGAAGTCCTCGATGTCACGGCGGTAGCAGGGAACGCTGAGCGATTAACATCTAACGCTACAGACAGCATGACTCCCGCAACGCCATATCGGGCAGTTAATCGGAACAACTCGTAGTTGATAGGCAACCTCCGGGATGGGGCAAACCTCAACGACATGGGGACGACAGGGAAGCCTGTGCGCTCTGATTAATCTGCACAAATCTAAAGTGGCTTCGGCTGCTTTAAGTAGTCGTCTTTCTAAAGGCGACGTGGATGTGGTCCTCATCCAAGAACCCTGGGTCAATAGCTCGAGAATCTGCGGATGGGGGACTAAGGGCTTCAAGCTCATTTGAGCCAGCGAGGAGAGCAAAGTCAGAACGTGTATTTGGTCAAGTCTGAGTGTAACTCCTTTCTACTACCTAACTACACCAATGGTGATATTACCGCTATCAGTCTAACGGTCGACAGCACCCGCCTGACGGTGGCGTCGGTCTATATGCCCTACGACGCCGAAGACCCTCCACCACAAACGGAGGTGAAAGACCTGGTGTCAAATTTCTGCACGGGTAATCTTATTATTGGAGCGGACGCTAATGCTCACCATGTCCAATGGGGGAGCTCCGATATCAATGCCAGGGGCGAGTCTCTGTTTGATTACCTCTTAACAACCAACCTGGTAATTTGCAACGTGGGTAATGAGCCTACTTTTAACACTAAGACCCGCAGGGAGGTCATAGACCTCACTATCTGTAGTGAAGGCGCTTATGAGTGGGTCAGAATATGGCGGGTTCTTGAAGAACATAGTTACATAGAAATGGTTTTAGACTTTATTGTAGAACAACCAATCATGAAGCGCAATGCACGTAACACGAATTGGCAGTTACATAATGAAATATTAGACAGAGACCTACCAGTACTGCCCTCACAAGCCCCCTCGTCAGTGGAGGAACTGGAGGATCTTGTTACTACATTTACATCGGCGCTCTCAAATTCTCTAAGACAGGCTTGTCCAGTGCCAAAACCACGCGGTAAACACAGGCCACATTGGTGGTCCTACGATTTGGACTCGCTCCGCAAATCATGCCGGAAACAATTTAACAAGGCCAAGAGCCTCGGCTCTGAGCCTCATTGGCACGAATATACAGCTAAACTAAGGGCCTACAAAAAAGCTCTGAGACAGGCGAAGAGAACCTCGTGGAGAAATTTCTGCACTGGCGTCGAAAAGGTCGAAGACACAGCGAGACTTAAAAGAGTCCTCTCGAAAAGTCAAACAGCCATCAGCTATTTGCGAAAACCTGACGGATCCTGGACCAGCACGGAAGAGGAAACCCTTTAGCTGCTCTTGAATACACATTTTCCGGGGAATCTGCATGACGCACCACTAGCACCCGCAACAAACCTGGCAGTAAATTTACCCATCACTGAGGAAAGGGTAAGGTGGGCAGTTAAGAGCTTTGAACCGTATAAGGCTGCCGGGCCGGACGGGATTATCCCCGCGCAACTTATAAACACGTTGAGGCTCTCAACCACATTCCGGGCACCTGAAGAAGCGCCACGGTAGTGTTTATCCCTAAGGCTGGGAAGGCATCCCACTACGAGCCAAAAGACTACAGACCGATCAGTCTCTCGTCCTTTGTACTCAAAACCTTTGAGAGGATACTAAGCGATACCTCTCAACGACTATTGATAGAAACCTTATCTCTAGCTATCAGCATGCATACACCAAGGGTAAATCAACAGAAACTGCTCTGCACAGCGTAGTATCTTTCATTGAGAAATAGCTGTCTGAAAAGGACTACTGTCTCGTGGCCTTCTTAGACATTGAGGGGGCTTTCAACAATATAAGCCCGGAGGCGATCAACTCCGCTCTAACTAATCTGGGCGTAGATAGACCTCTAACTGGTTTAATTGACCAACTTCTAAGGGGAAGGAAAATAGCTTCTTTACTTGGTACGGTTGAGTTATCACGCTATGTCACAAGGGGAACGCCCCAGGGTGGTGTTCTTTCCCCGCTTTTATGGAACCTCACAGTCAACTCGTTGCTACGTGACACAAGCTGGGGGCGGGAATATAGTGGCATACGCAGACGATTTAGCTATTGCATTCAGAGGCAAGTTCCCACAAACTCTGTGTGACCTGATGCAAGTAGCACTGCGAGAAGTTTCGACGTGGTCCTCTCGCTGCGGACTTAGTATCAACCCGGGGAAAGTGGAACTTGTCCTCTTCACCAACCGGCATTTTGCCACTTGATCTGGAAGGGTTTCGGTCAGCGGCGGCATCAGCTCTGCGCCTAAGGGAAACCTCCAGTTGGGGTGCGGGTACTATTGGACACTCCAGTATTCTGGAATCTTACAGCTTTCTCCCTCTAAGCACAGATCGTTGTGCGACCACTACAGTCGGGGATAGCTGTTTCAAAATAAACATTCCCAGCAGAGAAGACTGCGAGAGGACGGATTGCTGTCCCGAAACCAATGGTGGCACATCCATATACACCGACGGCTCGAAGTTGGACGGCAGAGTTGGAGGAGGGGTTTATTCAAGGGATTTGGACCCTGAGCTCTCCTTCAGACTACCTGATCATTGCAGCGTCTTCCAGGCGGAAGTCTCGGCAATCCTGGACGCCGCGGCCTGGTTAAGCAAACGTGTTATCGGAGAAGATATCGCTATTTTCAGCGATAGTCAAGCGGCCATCAAATCCCTTGGTTCATACACGATCAACTCTGAACTGACGCTCAGCTGTCGTCGATCTCTTCAGGATATGGCCCAACAGAACCGCGTAAACCACATATGGGTCCCGGGACATAGAGACATTGAGGGAAACTGTAAGGCAGACGAGCTTGCCAGGCAGGGCACGACCAAGCAGGTTCTTCAGGATAAAGAGCGCTTAGGTATGCCGTTTGCCACATGCAAACTAATGCTGAACGAGCACACACTCCGTCAAGCCAACGAAAGATGGCTGCAATCCCCAGGGTGTCGGATATCGAAGAAAACCTGGCCAAAATAGGATCTTAAAAGGTCTAGACGCATTTATGCCCTAACTAGGAGGGAAATCTCCATATTGATAGGGGTATTAACCGGTCACTGCCTCTTTGGTAGGCAGAAAGGCTAGGTGTGTCCTACCGACGATGCTGCAGGAGTTGCAAAGATGATGAGGAGGAGGAAACAGTAGAGCACCTCATCTGCAACTGTCCGGCTTTAAGCGGCGCGAGAACGCGCTTTTTGGGAGTTCCCTACCTGGATAGCCTAAGCCAGATCATGGAACTGGACATAAAAAACTTGATGGCCTTCATAAAGTCATCTAAATGGTTCGAGGAGGAGTAACGGTGTCGGTTTAGGAGTGTCAGTCCCGGGATTCTGCTATGTGGAAAATCCCAACAACTCAGGGATTTTCCATATGGCTGGGTCCCGGGACTGACTTTCCTTGTGTTGGTGGTATCACAACGGGCCTTTCAAAACTGGCCTAAGTGTGCCTCTGCGGCAGCCACTTGAACCTAACCTGACATGACGATGTCCTAGGATTGGACCACCTTGGTAACCATCAATCAATCGTTGTGTGTTGCCATCGGGCTTAATCTTCATTATCGCAAACACCCATAACCAGTGTTGCCAGAACTTTTTCATAAATAACGCTAGATGGGCAAAAAAAAGCTAAGACATGCTAAAAAAATGTTCCTGCTAAAAAAAATGCTAAAATTGCAAAGAAAATCTTCTCATTTTTTATTTGTTTTCTTCTTTTAAAAACATACGTAACTGACAACTATTTTTTAACATCTTATAAAAAAATTAATTTGTACTTCAATTTCATAAAAATAAATTTAATTCGCAATATTTCGTTTAGATTGTGTAGGTGCTTTTATGCACATATATGTATAGACACAAAATGTACCTTTTACCTTTCTATCCCGTGTAGAAAATCTGCTAAATTTAGCCTAGGGCATGACTAGATTTTAAAATCATGGGCCTGCCAAGGAAAGTTTACGCAGGCGCTTATCTGTTTGTTAATGCTTTTTAATAAAGGGCCTGTGGGGTAATGTAAGTCTAGGCCCTGTCTACTTTTTGCAAGGCAATGCCAGCTAAGAAATAAAATATTTCATTGCTTTTCAGGCAGCAATAAACCCGGCCACCTTTACATTACATTCGTCCTCTCTGTACATTGGGCTATTCCAATCATTAAAATATTTTCGGCAAATGAACAACTTGAATTAAATTTCTTCACATAATTAAAAAACTTCATTGCCCCTGAGCCAGCATTGTACCGAGGAACCTTCATATTACAGTCATCATCTCTATTCATTCAGCTGTAAGAAGTCATGATATTTGTTCGGCAAATGAACTATCCTGGCGATGCATTGGAAAAACTAGGCCACCCCAATATAGAAAAAATATTCAGGCCGTGGATTGGAAAAACTGAGCAGGTGCAAGGTATGCAAAACTAGGTATCCCCCTTACAGAATATACCATAAATTGCCCGTAAAATGAAAAACGTACGCTTTCCTTTCCAGAGCCCTGGCAGGCCCAAGGCAGAATTGTCTACTGTAGGAAAACCTAGCCAGCTCCTATATTAAGGATAGATTTGCCTAGATTATTTTCTACCCAGGATATTTCTGCAGTTTTATAGTACATTTACACTGCACTAAATTTGGCGAATTCAATTGAGCCAGTTCGACACCGTTTACACTGGCAAATTTGCATTTGGCTTCACCCTCCCTGGAAGAATCTTCTATTAGGAATGTGGAACACCCGCAGGGTTGCTATTTTGAGGAACTGTGGATTGTATTGTTCGGCGAATGAGGTCAAATGTGATGGAATTCCAAATTTGGAAAATGAGATTTGTATCGAAAAAGCGCCAAATTTTCTCAACTTTCTGAAGATTAGATCAACAATTCTTTATCTTACACATTTGTATATCTAGGTTTTCTGAAACTTACAAAAAAGCTAGAAAATGCTAAAAAAATACAGAAAAAAGGTAAAAAAATGATAGATTGTAAATACAGATTTTAGATTTTTCGGGTTAGATAGCAAGAAAAAATGCTAAATCTAGCAGGAAAAAGGTTAAAATGGCAACACTGTCCATAACGCTAATCTTATGGAAAACAATGTAATAAGTGATTGTCATATTTATAAAAAGAACCAATAAAAATATCTTGAAAGTAATAAAAAAATGTCGAATTTACACCTGCCTCCCCCCTCCCCCTCCCCCTCTATCTACGCCACTGCCTCCAACAAATTCTTGTTGAACGGAACTAATGAACATTTTATTCAGATATTTTTTTGTGCGGAATTTAGTTTCTAGAAATATATTAAATTTTCTAACTATGAAATTGAGTTCTTTACTTTATTTTTCGTTTAGTATTAGCTTACAACATTTACTAAACCACAAAGTTAAACATGCATGCGGATTCCCATATGCAAACATCAACATTTACTTCCATTGTTTTGAATGTGGAGCATGAACATTTCAACGGTATGTAAAGAGGCTTTACAGCGCTTTGCATCACTCATGCTGCATTTAACATAAAGTTAATAATAATACTTATTGCAATAGTAAAACAGCATTTCGCCTTTGTGTATTGTGTAAAGTTTCCTGCTAAAGCTTTACTCAAAGTGGCAGCACGTTTCTTCAAATTCCTCTGCATATCTACCTTTGAAAGTATCCTGCAGCGAAAGCAACTAGTTGAAAATTACTTTACAACTAGTTGGTGCATTGGGCCCAACTAGTCAATGTTTTGTCTTTTTTCCATATAAGCAACTGGTATTTTTTACGTTTTGATGTCCTACGAAATGTCATCTACTAGTCATGATATACTAGAATTATACTAGTTTTAAAATACCAGTCCCATACTAGTTCAGCCTTGACTAGTATGATTTCCATAAAATTAACTAGTCCCCATACTAATCCAAAATGGACTAGTACGAAATATACTTGTGCCATACTAGTCCAAAAAGCATTAAAGCTGGACTATTATGATTTCAACTAGAATTTTTATGACTTACCCTTTATTTTATCATTTGCCTTTATTTTCATGTTAATATTAAGAAAGCAGCGACTATTTGTATTTACCCTATCACGAAAAAAGCATCTATGAATTTTAAGAGAAAAAAGAAGCAAACAAAACGAAAAATTTTGTATTTTTTAACTGGTATGATTTCATCCAGAAAAATTTAGTTGCATACTAGTATGAAATTGATATTTCCTGACTAGTATGAGTTCTGCCAGAAAATTATAGTTGTATACTAGTATTTTTCCTACTAGTTTGAGGTTTCGCTGCAGGGCAGGTACATATGTGATACGTTTGTGGGGCTTAAGTACACATATACATACTTACATACATACAAATAGATATTTGTGAAAATCTCAGTAAAGGAAAAAAAATTAGCTTATAGAAAACCACCATAACAATTGATGCGTAGGCCCCCTCTTAGTTGCTAGGCTTAAAACTTTCCAAGTATCCGAATTACTTTCAGTATGGGAGGTATGTTTGTATACGATAGTAACAAATGCATACATGGGCGTAGAGATGAAGGCAAGTAAGATAAATGCCTCACCCTCTACCAGCAATACAGGCACAATATGGCCGGAGTCTATTAAAACAACAGGGCTTTAAAATTTTAAACTCTTTTTTTAATATTCTCGTGTGCTCGGCCTACTACATCAAGTAGATATTGGTATCGCAACCCTGTAAAACCAACTCAGAAATTATTTAGAAAAACGTTTTTCTAAACAGGGTCGCCCCTCGGAAGCACACCAAAAGTTGAAAGGGAAGCTCTCTTTAGAGATTATACCCTGCAGTGAAACGTCAAAGTACTCAGAAAACATCAGTATACAAATATAATTTGCTTGTCGAAATCATACTACCTAGTCAGATAACTTCCAGTCCATGCTAGTATGCAACTATAACTTTCTGGTTGAAATCATACTAGTCAGAAAAAGGTCAGTCCATACTAGTATGCAACTATAACTTTCTAGTCGAAATCATAATAATTACAAAAATCCCAGTCCATAGCAGTATGCAAGTATAAATTTCCTTAGAAGCCGCCACTATTTGTATTTACCCAAACACGAAAAAGATTTTTGTAAATTATAAGAGAAAAAAGAAGCAAACGATTTTTGGGAAAACAAATAGTCGCTGCTTTCTAAAGAATATCAAGGTAATGCGACTATAAATTTCTGTTTAGAATCGTACTAGTCCAAAGTTCAACGTTTTTTTGAACTAGTATGATACTGGTATGGTTATACTGAAATTTTACCAGTACATTTCGTTCCATTTTGAACTGCTAAGTTTCAGGTATTTCATGACTAGCAGATTACTGGTATTTTCTGGTCGAAATCTGATAATTGATATCTCGTAAGACCTCAATCCGAAAAAATACCTGTTGCTAATATGGAAATAAGGCAGGCTGACTAGTTGTGCTACTTGGGGTGTAAGAAAAGGTCGCCTATCCGTTGGTGCACCTTGGGTAACGCTAAATGACCTGCAGGTTCTACGGTACCAGTACCGAAACGACCCGGGCCGTTTTTTTTATATCGACTCGGTCAAGAGCAACCCTGCAGCGAAAGCAACTAGTTGGTGAACCGGGCCCAACTAGTCAGTGTTCTGTCTTTTTCCATATAAGCAACTGGTATTTTTTACGTGTGAAATGTGAATTGTCAGATTTCGACCAGAACATACCAGCCATCTACTAGCCATGATATACTAGAATTATTCTAGTTGGAAAATACCAGTTCCATACTAGGTCACCCTGGACTAGTACGATTTCCATAAAATGAATTAGTCCCCATATTAGTCCAAAAAATACTAGTATGAAATATACTAGTCCCACACTGAGAGAAATGCATTGAATGTTGTGACAATATCGCTATTGATAGCGACGAGTTTGATGCAATATTCATTCAGAATGAGCGAGTTATCAAATATTATTTGCTCCCAATAAAAAGTAAAATGACATGTCAACCATTTCGATATGATATACTATTTTTTATATTTATGGATAGAATACTAATATATTTGAACGGCATGTCCATATCTATGGTCGTGATATGAATTTCTATTGTTGGTATATCCATATCCATATTTACTGCATAGTAATAATGGTAGAGACAACGCATTAATATATATTGGCGAAATGTAAATTTTTCTGGGACGAATAATCATAATAGTTCATAAATTTTTACTATGGATTTTCTAACAATATTACAACTTGTTGGAGCGTTTTTTTTAATTAAAAATTTTTTGAATTTCTTATGATTGAACATTTTTCTTAAAATTTTATAAAATGCCGTAGCCGAATGGTAGAATACTGGGCTAACGTGCCAGAGGAGCAGGGTTCGAAACTTACTGAAACCAGATGTTAAATTATATAAAATTTTGTTTTTTTAAACTATTTAGAATTTATCAATAGTTTATATGGATACCATTTCAATAGTGATTTATCAAAAAAGCATTGATGAAACATCCATATTCATTGATGGGACAGAATTATCAATTTTTATTTAATGTGATATCAATAATTATGGATGTTCCATCCATAGATTTCCCTCCGTGCATACTAGTTAAAAGCATTGAACCTGGGGACTAGTATGATTTCAACCAGAATTTTCTTGACTTACCCTTTAGTTTAGCATTGGCCTTTATTTTCATGTTTATTCTTAAGAAAGGAGCGACTATTTGTATTCACCCTATCACGAAAAAGCATCTATGAATTATATAGAAAAAAAGAAGCAAACGAAACGGGTTCAGCCAGACAATTCTATTTGCACAGTAAAAAATGACCCTGAAAAAGTTTGGAAATTAAATTTGGACTAATGGTTTTAAAATAATACTAAATCGTTCTGTCTCTCTCAATTTTGGCAATTAAATTAGTCCAAATGGTATTAAAATAATACCAAAATAATACTCTTTCTCTCAATTAAACGGAAAATGGTATTAATTTAATACTTTTCGGCGTTGTTATATATAAACACCAAATTGGTATTAAATTTAGACTTTTCTTTTTACTGTGTGTATAGTAATATAAAATGGATATTTCCTGTATGAAATTCAACCAGAAAATTCTAGTTGTATGCTAGTATGAAATGTATATTTCCTGACTAGTATGAATTCAGCCAGAAAATTATAGTTATATACTAGTATTTTTCTGACTAGTTTGGAGGATTCGGTGCAGGGAATACACGCGCGGTGACCCTGACTGGCATTGAGTCAGGGCTACACCTCGTTACAACAACAACTAGTTGAGCTTGGTGGGCATACTACTTGTAAAGTAGTTTTCAAATAGTTGCTTTGATTGCAAGGTAATGATTACCCATCGGTATATAGCTGCCATAAGTTTTTCTTACAAAAATATTAGTAATCCATCCTTCGCCGATCGTTTGTCTTTGAAGGTATCCTTAGTTTGGAAAAGTTTCACCTGTTACAGAACTTCCAGAATAGAGTTCTCGAAGCTGGCGTTAAGATCATTTACCTATCAGTCAAAGAATTTATGAAAAACCGCGAGCTACTTTTATACTTGTATGAAGAGTGCCTTAACGTGGGAGGGAAAAATGTATTGTATGTAGGCTCTAGCTTATACATTTATTAAAATCTAACTACGCCCTAGAGCATACATATATGATGTAACTTGGTCAGAACATACACGTGTACACGCAAAGTTATATTCCGTAGCCTTTTGACTAAATCTGTGAGCTTCCTACATTGATGCTGAAACTTTTCACTTTGATTTTCTTTGTTATATCCACACTTTTTTGTTCAGCGAATGCTTTTGTGATATGCCTGAGCACTAAAGTTCTCAAGTGGAAATTCTTTCAAATGCGTGTATTTTCTGTTCAGATATATGTGTTTGTATGTACGCATGGTATAACTTATTTTCTAAATCCAAAGAAGTTGTGTGAGCAAAAGTTTAGCTCGTAGTTATTTTCAAAGAAAAAAATTGTTTCAGTGTCTTTTGTATGGTCATAAAGCTATTACCAGTTTATTTAAATTCGACTAGAGTGGCAGTATGTAGCATATTCAATCTTTAACCCTAGGTCATTGGACGTTTAAGTCTACAAAGGTGCTTCCCTGTAGTGATATGAGATAAACTAAAGAAGCCTGTTCAGGTTCAAAAACATACGAAGATACTTTTTAATTCATATTATTGTATTGTTCACGACTTTGAATCATAGGCCGGCAATTACTTTCCTTGGAGGAAAACTCCAATGCTTTAACATAGCAAGCGCTCCCTCCGTGTCGACTACTGCTTTGAATATACCTATGATTGGACAGTATAACTATTGTTACTTAATCTCTTATTTTTTGCCACATTTTATTCCTTAGCGGCGGCCGCCGTGGTGTAGCGGTTAAGTGTTCGGCCTTCTACACCAAGTCATCAAAAATTATTTAGAAAAAGAATTTTTCTAAACGGGGTCGCCCCTCGGCAGTAGTTTGGCAAACTCTCCGGGTGTATTTCTGCCATGAGAAGCTTCTCAGAAAAAAATTCATTTGCTTCGCAAGTGCCGTTCGGAGTCGGCAAAAAACTGTAGGTCCCGCCAACTTGTAGGAAAAACTCAAAAAACAACACACCGCAAGTTGGAAAGAGAAGCTCGGCTAAAAATCTCGTTAGAGGTTATGATAACCTGTTGGTATATCGCCGCCATTAGTTTTTTTTTTATTCCTTAGCCCATTGCGAAATATCGAACAAATACACACAAATGAAAATGTAATATTGGCACCTTTTAAGAATAGATTTATGCACTCTGAGAATGGGTTCACAGATTTAAGATATGCAATAAGCGTCGATTTAGCTTTTTAGGCCAATCGAAATTTTTTCTAGTGATTATAATTAACAAAACTGCGTTTGCTTAACCAGACATGTTAAATTGAATAGTTTATGAAGAAAAAATCACAACGGTTTAAAAGTCTTGCGAAATTCCAAGACTTCGATAATAAAATCGACAGAAGAGATTTCATTTGGCCGTAAAGAAATATTTATGTCCTAAGATATTAGCCCGGTCGATATAGACATAAAAACGTGGTTAAATAACAATAATTCCCACAGAGGTCAAAATTTTAGGTTTTTTGGACTTTTCTCGAAAACGGCAAAGTTATAAGCTATGGAATTTTCAGGATTTTTTTCGAAAAACTAAGTATGCGCAGAAAAATTTTTTGTTACCGTTCATTTGTCACGAAATTCCCCATCGACAATGAAAATAGTTGTTTTGTCAAGCCTACAGTTCTCGAGCTAGAGCCACCTTTTCTCCATGCATAATATCAAAAAATACTAGACCGGTAAATTTAGTTTATCTTGTATAACAAAAATTCTAACAGGGAACATTTTTTTGGGGAGCTTGATTAACCCCAAGGAAGAAAACTGCAAAAATCCTCATCGATACCATTTGTGGCAAAAAGGTTATTCGGGAACAAAATTCGAGAAAAAACCAAATTTGAGGTTTTTTTTTTTATTTTTCTCGACTAAAATATTTATCAAAAATTTTTACCTATGGCCACGAATAACTTTTTTAGCACAGATGGGATCGATGAGGACTTTTGAATTTTTCATCTCAAGGTGAACGCGGAAGTTATCGCTGTTTCATCTTTTTCTCATCTTCCTTCGGGAAAAGCTGTTCCCAGTATACGTTACGTGCATAAAGTGACTTATAAGTTCGTTTGAGGGATAGAAGAAATGATGAAAAAAATTTGAAAATTATTTTTAAAAAAATCCACTTTACCGGGACTCGGACCTTGACCCCTAGGTATGCCAAGCGATCACGCTAGCTCTAGGCCAAGGCATTGCCTGATATTAACATAGAAATTCAACAATATGTATTCAAAACACAAGCTACCGTCACTTATGCGATACTGAGTAACTAAGTAACGGAGTAACAGCCAAGTGACGCCAAGAAGTCAGATACGCGATATTTATGTTTCCTGTTGTTGTACAATGTAAAGCACCTTCTAGAAGTGACACGTGCGTTACTTATGCGATATCGAAGAGAAAACGCTCTTTAAAATGCTAGCAGGGAAGATCTAAATAAAAAAAGCAATCTAAATTTTGTTTTTGGTTTGTTTGAATGTAATTGAATTTTGCCCACAAAAACATTATGTGCGGCATAGCTCAGCGGTAGAACAGTCGCCTGTGACTCCTGGGCGTTTTCGTTCGAATCTTGCCAAGTGCCACATTTTTTTTTAATTTTATTCTATTCTTAAAACTTTGCGGTTTAAAATTAGAACTTTTTGGTTTGAAAATTAAGTGTTCGGTTTAAAATTAAAACTTTATGATTTGAAAACTAAAATTTAATTTTGAAAGCTTATTCAAGATTGAATTTTGCCAACAAAATTTATGTGTGCGATGTAGCTCAGTGGTTGAGTAGACGAGCATGATGCGGGGAGTCTTGGTTCGAGTCCCGGCCAACGGCCAACGGACAAAAAATTTATTTTATCTTTAAAAAATTTTTGAAACATTTTCTGGTTTATAATTGAAAATTGGGTTTCATTGGGTTTGGCCAATTTTCTTGAAAACTGGTCCAGATTGAATTTGAAATATATGTAGTCCAAAAAAGTTTAAAATTTAGGTTCAAATTTTTAATCGTGTAGTCCATACACGGAGGGAAATCTATGGATCGAACATCCATAATTATTTATATCACATTAAATAAAAATTGATATTTCTGTCACATCAATGAATATGGATGTTTCATCAATGCTTTTTTGATAAATCACTATTGAAATGGTATCCATATAAACTATTGATAAATTCTAAATAGTTTAAAAAAACAAAATTTTATATAATTTGAAATCTGGTTTCAGTGAGACTCGAACCAAGCTCCTCTGGCACGTTATCCTAGTATTCTACCATTCGGCTATGGCATATTATACACATTTTAGAAAAATGTTCAATCATAAGAAATTCAAAAAATTTTGAATTTAAAAAAACCGCTCCAACAAGTTGGAATATTGTTAGAAAATCCATAGTAATAAAATGAAAGAAAAAAAAACTTTTTTAAAAATAAGCTTTTATTATTGGTTTATAAAATTAACTAAAAAGTAAAAAATAAATTGACTGTAAAGGAGTACTATAACACTTTATAAGTTCATTGTAACCTTTCAAGATAATTTGGCTTCTTCGTCTGCCACAAAATAATTCCATATTGTACATAATTATATATTTCTAACATTAAAACTTTACACCTATATTATTAAATCTTCCAGTATATATCACATTCCTAATTTTATTAATAATAAAAGCGTGTTAAATTTCGATAGCAAGAAAAGAAGGTCCTGAATGTTCTTAATTATACCATCAAATAGAAAAGAAGGTCCTAAATGTTCTTAATTATACCATCAAAATTTAACACGCTTTTATTATTAATAAAATTAGGAATGTGATATATACTGGAAGATTTAATAATTTAGGTGTAAAGTTTTAATGTTAGAAATATATAATTATGTACAATATGGAATTATTTTGTGGCAGACGAAGAAGCCAAATTATCTTTAAAGGTTACAATGAACTTATAAAGTGTTATATTCCTTTACAGTCAATTTATTTTTTACTTTTTAGTTAATTTTATAAACCAATAATAAAAGCTTATTTTTAAAAAAGTTTTTTTTTCTTTAATTTTATTTTTTACTTTTTAGTTCGGTTTATCAACAAGAGGCAATAATGTCGCAGCGACATCAATCGGCTGCTAGCAGCAACAGAAACCATAGAATCTTTTACAATAAAGCCGCGTGGTTAATAAAGTTACTTTTGGGATATTGGAATAAAGACTAAACTAAACGATAAATGGGATTTTTGAAATTAAGCTAATTTTTTTATTTACTGTTAGCGAAGCCTGAACGATGATGAAAATTTGCACAATCCCATCTTAACTGCAAGTTAGTACAATATCAAAAGCAAAATTTCCTGGAATGAAAACTTTCGAATATCTCTACTCGTGCGCCACCTATCGGAATTATTTTTTTGTTATTTTGCGTGGAGGCAGAAAACTAAACGATGATGAAAATTTTAAGATCCTACCTCAACGGGAAGTTCGTTGAAAAACGAATTAATCGACACTGAAAACAGACCTTCGCAATTCTCAAATAAAGGGACTCACGCGCCACCTAGCGGGTCCAATTTTTTTTTAACATTTAGAAATTAATTAAATAACACACACGTAAAATATGAGCCAAATCGGTTCATAATTACGATTTTGAGTTTATATTACCGCTATCTCAGCCCCACCTAGCGGAATTTTTTTTTACAAAAATATTTCTTTTCATGGTAGTAATACATGTTACGAATTTCAGCTAAATCGGACCATAAATGCGAATTTTGAAAATATAGCGACCCACGCGCCACCTATCGAAATTTTTTTTTTATAATATTGCATTGTCATCGGGGTTATACATGGGTGCAGAATTTCAGATCAATCGGACACCGGGAAGTGTATCAAATTTAGCTTGCAAGATTTGATTACAGACAGCCGTCAGGTGAAACTAAATAAAAGCTTATAATTATAAAAATTGTTGAACTATTATGATTATGCGTCCCAGAAAAATTTACATTTCGTCCATATATGTATATTAATACGCTGTCGCTACCATTATTACTATGTAGTAAATATGGATATGGATATACCGACAATAGAAATTCATATCACGACCATAGATATTGACATGCCGTTCAAATATATTAGTATTCTATCCATAAATATAAAAAATAGTACATCATATCGAAATGGTTGACATGTCATTTTACTTTTTATTGGGAGCAAATAATATTTGATAACTCGTTCATTCTGAATGAATATTGCATCAAACTCGGCACTATCAATAGTGTTATTGTCACAACATTCAATGCATTTCTCTCAGTGTATATTCTTAAATTTCGTAGAAAAAGATTTTTGGAGATGTTTTCATCAAATTTTGAAATAGCGCGTTATTGAAACGAATTCGGAGATAGGGCGTTCTTCAACCGAATTTTGGACAGTATACATTCAAAAATAAACGGCTTCAATTAGTCTCTTTAAATAAAAAAAACTAATGGCGGCGATTTACCAACAGGTTATCATAACCTCTAACGAGATTTTTAGCCAAGCTTCTCTTTCCAACTTGTGGTGTGTTGCTTTTGAGTTTTCCTACAAGTTGGCGGGACCTACAGTTTTTTGCCGACTCGGAACGGCACTTGCAAAGCAAATGAATTTTTTGCTGAGAAGCTTCTCATTGCAGAAATACACCCGGAGAGTTTGCCAAACTACTGCCGAGGGGCGACCCCGTTTAAAAAAAATTCTTTTTCTAAATAATTTTTAATGTTACTTTTACCGGGCATCGAACCGCCACGACTTGGTGTAGAAGGCCGAACACTTAACCGCTACACCACGTCGGCCGCCATTCTCTTTAAATAGCATGTTTTAAAATCAGCGAACACTCTAAAACTAATCAATTTTTTTAACAGGGAAGGAAAGTAATGATTTAGCTACCGTCATGCACATGCATATACAGTGTAGATTCTACACATGCCATTACACCAAGAAACTGCCACTCCCACTGTGATTCCATTAACAAAAACCAATGTGAAATAAATAAAATAACTTTTTACCTGCCAGAGGTAATGTACGCTTCATAAAATGTAGAACCTTTTTACCACAAAGACGACCGCCATTTCAACTTTATTTTTGACATTTTCACAAGAAAAACCTGATTGAAATTGGAATGGGTATAAACTGAAACGAATAGAAGTGCAATGAACGAAAATGGCAAACTCAAATCAATTGACATTCGACCCTTGTTTGCTTCAACAACAAAAAATTAAAAAAAAAAAAATACAAATGAAGAAATTCAGATCAGGGATGAAGTGCCTGAATAAAGCGTAATAGCACTGCGATGAAATATACGTACACACATATAAGGTCATTACACATAACAACTTACATATGCATTTATTTGCAAAATCACATATGCCCTTTATACATTCGTAGTTACATATATTTATGCAAAACATATCTACTTACATACATATGTATGTAACGGTTACTATCGCTATAAAGTGATTTCTGATACAATATAAGAGACCGACACATGACTTCGAAAGCTTTTGATAAGAATCGGTAACAAATTTGACTTTCTACGCCACACGACTAAATACAAATACTCACACGCTTGTACATTTATTCACGGTGGCCATCCGCCATTTAATTTGAAAAATTTCTGTATTTAAAAAAAAAAATCGAATATCTCCAAAATGATTCGAGCTACAGCAAGTAAAATAGTATAGATTTCGGAAGAACTCCGCCCTTGACTATGTTCCTCCTGCTTTTACATCTATCTTTTCATTCACTTTTGTCTACCTCTCTACCCGATTTCTTCCTCTACCACTACTACTATTTTCTTTATATTTGTCACACTCCTCCTTTAGCTCTCTCTCCTTTACTCCTTTACTCGAATTATTTCCCATATTCTTCCTCTCCCTCCTACCCGTTCATATATCGGGCCCCTATACAAAATACTATATAGCTGGTGGAAAAGGGTTATCGCAAAAGGTGGCGGTGCACCTCCCATAAAAACCTTATTTTTGCAAACTGGATATCCATAAAAGGGTTTAAGGTAGGAACCTGGAAATTTGTGTGGAGATAAACCATATCAATAACATGCTCATGAAAAAAACATCAGTTTTTGAAAAGGGGCGTGGTATCTCTCATAAATACTTCATATTTAACGCTGAATACCTCAAAACAGTTGTATGGCAGGGAACTGATAATTGGTATAAAACTATGTCATAGTAATGCCTTTCTTACAGAAAAAAGTGGGAGTTTTCGAAAAAGTTACACAGAACAGTTACACACTTGAAATTGAACTCAATAAAAAATCTATTTTGGGCAGAACGAAGTTTGCCAGACCAGCTATTAAGGTATAAAAAAAGTTTTCAGATGGTCACCGTACCAATCGGTATACTCACGCTTGAATACAAATCAATATAATCAATTCGTATCTTTTTAGCCTTTTATTATAACGCAAAAAAGTAGCAGACAGTCCTTTTTTGATTTGATGTACGAATTTTAGATTTATACGCTTGTGAATATTACACAAATTTCAATTTCAATATCATTCAATTCAATTCAATCAAGCAATAATTTGTGTCTGTAACAGATTTTCGTTTTGTTGGTTAGCATTGTGCTCAAATCTCTATACGATTCTTTCTTTTATTCTAAAATTTCTGTGTTACAAATTTTTCCTTGTAACAAACATGTTTTTTTACAAAACAGAGAAAGGCAACCTTTAAAATCTGTCACCTGGGAGAAAAGAGTGAAGGAGAAGTTTAACGGAAAATAATGAAACATCTAGTGATTGGGTCTTTAGATCATAGGCCGGCAATTACTGTCCTGAGACGAAAATACTTATGCTTTAACATAGCGAGCAAGTCAAACTGAATGTAAACAAATAAGAAGTCTTAAATTGTCTGAAACCGAATCTTTTATAGTAGCGGTCTGTTATGGCATCCCACTTTAAGCAGCGTGACACCACCTGCGACATTTCCATATATGTATACATATGTGGTAAAATTTTGTAGGCGTGACAGCGACCGATTTCATAAATTTTCAAAATAAATTGTTCTAAAAAATTTCTAAAAATTCAGTACTACTTGAAAGATTAAATTTTGACCGACTAAATTCTATCTCGATCTTGAATAACATTTTTCCTAACTTTTCTATAAATATGCCGAAGGATTTTGTTTTTCAGTTACAGCCACATAAAAACGACTAAGTAAATTTTGAAAAATTTTGGTGTCAACCAAAGAGAAAAATTTGAAAATGAATCTAGGCAAAACTTTTTGATACCATTATGTAAGCACGTATGTCACATATCACCTTGCAAAATTTAATAGATATTGGAACACCGGTTCTTGCAAGTCTTAGGTGCTTCCGACTAGAGGTGGGCGTCGTGCGTGTTTTTGGCCGTGACACGAAACACGCATGCGTGTGTCCATGCGCTCGTGTTTAAAAATGCGATTTCATGTCTTGCTCGTGCGTAATCATGTTGAGCCCGAAAAAAAAACCAACCACGCACGAAAAAACACGATCAATTTGTTTCACTTTTTGCACTAAACTGGCGCACTTTTATTTTTCATAAATTATATTTTTTATAAGTAAGTATCTTAATTCCACTTCACTCCATCCCAAACTTCAGTTTAACACTTGATTAAATACAAAGATACAGATTTTTTTGTTTTACCATTATAATAATTTGGCCTAGTGTTTTTTATTCATGTATGTACGTATGTCAAGGTGGGGTTTAAGCATGTTTTATTATTCTTTTGAATTCTCAAATATGCATTAAAATAAGATGATAAATAAAAAAGAGTCACAACGAAAAATCGGAGTAACTTTCAGTTAAACTCTTCTGGATCACACAAAAGTAATTTGATTTTTGAAAACTTGGCATAACTGTGCTCTTTAAAGAGTAACGATAATAGTTAAAAAGAAAAAAAGTTGTAATTACTACCTGTACTACTTTTTATTAGACGATCTATGTCAAGAAAGCGACCTAAAAAACTACCTGAGATAAAGTTGTAGACCAGAAAATTCCCTACAAAAACTAGGAGTCACCAGTTGTGAGATATCGCGATTGCAAAACTAATTCTATAGTACCTGGGTGACCGAGCTTGCTCGGTGCTATCAATTTTACTAACTTTACATACCCAAAACGATCCCAAAAAAACACTAAAATAATCCCAAAATAATCCTTAAATGATCCCAAAAAGACGCCAAAAAGACCCTTAAATGTTCCCAACGACAAAAAAATTATCTCAAAATGATCCCAAAATGACCCTAAAATGATCCCAAAAAGGCTCCAAAAAGACCCTCAGATGTTCCAAAAATGACCCAAAAGTTATCAAAAATTTATCCCAAAATGACTCCTAAATGATCCGTCAATGACCGCAACATTGTTCCAAATTAATACAAAAATGAACCCAAAATGATCTCAAAATAGCCCCAAAATGATCCCAAAGTGACAAAGTGATAATCAAGATAGGTGGCAACCCTGTAAACCCCCAAGTGGCAACCACCAAGTGGAGAGTCTTAGGATCAATAATACTATCTTTATGCGAAATTTCATCCCAATCGGTCAAGCGGTTCTCGATATAGTACCGGATATACAAATATACTGCGGTAAGGTGGCATGTCGCTGAAAATACCTTTCATTGAATACCCATATTGGCATATCTTGCTACAAAATTAAAAAAAAATAATTGAGATAGTTGGTAGCCCTGTAAACCGCCCCAAGTGGCAACCCCCGAGTAGATAGTCTTAGAATCAATCATACTATATTCAAAACGTTATCCAAATCGGTCAAGCGGTTCCAGAGATAGTCCGGATATACAAAAATACAAATATATAAATATGCAAATATACAAATATACAAGTTTAGCTCGTTTAAAGTTATTAGATATTATATTCACATAAATGCCGCGTATAGACTTTTCCGGTTTTGTATCGAAAACTTTTCTTTTGCCGTTTGTTTATCATCGATTATGAAAATAGTTATTTTTGTAAACCCTATAGTTCTCTAGCTAGAGCCAAATTTACTTCATTCAGATATCAAAAACCTTTAGTGGTTTAAGTTTAAATATCTTAAATAACAAAAATTTCGATAGAGCTAAACCCTTCTTCGCTCGAAACACCCATATACTAGTACTTATTCATAAAAAATATAAAAGGTTTATTAAGCTCTTATTATATTAAATGTCATTTCAAAAAGCTTTATAAATAAAAATAAAATTCAAAAAAATAAAATTTCAAAATTTTTTTTTGCGAAGTTAAAGTTAAAAAATAGTGTTAATTTTTTTAATCGCCCTTGTAACATCACCCAACTTAAATGTGTGAAATGAAATTGTTTAACAACTTTAAGCAGTTTATTTGAAAAACAAAAATACATTTTTTATTGCTCATACGCCATGGCGCACAATTTTACTAAGACTTTCCACTAATTCAAAACATTTACAAAAATAAAAGTGCTTAGGAATGTAGTTCCCTAATAAATGTGTCACCACTAATTTTATGACACAATTAAATGCAAACTATGATCGCAAAATAGTACATTTACACCGCACCAAATTTTGCAAAATTGGCGAAAAATTTCAAATTTGGCGCTTTTTTCCATACAAATCACATTTTCCAAATTTGGAATTCCGTTGTGTTTGACCTCATTTGTCGAATGATACAATCCACAGTTCCTCAAAATAGCAACCCTGCGGCTGTTCCACATTTAGAATCGCCCAGCAAGAACCTTACGGAGTAATTGACGTTTGATAATTTTTGCACTAGTCACAGCTTTAAATAACAATTTCAACTATTTTTTTTTTTAAGAAAATGAGCCAATTCTACCTTCTTGACTATTCTTTTATTATTACTATACAGGTGTTTAAACATAACAGTGGTGCATTTTCTTTGGGTGACTTTTTGTCCTGGTGGAAGATTTTTGCTGGGAAGGTGAAGCCAAATGCAAATGGCTTATTTAAATTCGCTATATTTGGTGCGGTTTAAAGGTACTACAAAAACTGTTAGCACCAATGACTTGATACGAAAAGTAGTTTTTAAAAACCAAAATTACAAGTCAAAAAATTGATTGATTCAATGTGCATCTGGCCATTTCAAATACGATTTGGCTTTCTTTTTTTATTCCATTGCAAGTTGATATCATATTTATTGTATTTACACTTGTAAACAGTTTTATAGGCATTCATTCCCTCAACACTTTCGTTCGAGTGTCAATTTGTATACTTCCATTTGCATTTCGCAAATGGCATCCAACTCAATTACTTTTATAAAGTTTTTACCTTTTCCATTTTGTATGTCTTTGACGGTGCTTTGTCATTTTGTATCGTCGTTGTTGCAAAAGCACTTCAAGACTTACTGGATAGAAGCAAAAGTTCAGAGAAAATTTAGAATTCAATTTGCAAATACGATTTAGAGTCCCACACATGCACTAATACAATACACAAACCCACCCACGCACGCCCTGGTAGCGTGATGAATTGAATAATTCCGCTTAGAAAAATGGCAGCTCTTATCGAGTGACTTAAACGAGCATTGGTGTCATTTTAACGGAAAATGTATCACATACACATGTTTATGTGCGTCGATACATACAAGTCCAAATACATATGTGGCTGAGAAACTAAACAAAAGGCAGTACATCAAGCACCTCGCTATGAAGGTAGTATTCCCAATGGCTATGAAGATGAGTGTCCGCACATTCGAGCGGTAGAAGGAACTCATATATCTCATTAATAAGTGATTGATATGCTTACGTGCAATCGGGTGTTCAACGCTGTTGGTTAAACATCACAAATGGAATTGAAGAGTGATCCCATTAAAAACAGACAACGCCAACAACAATACGAAAGTTTTAATAATAATAGCAACAGATACGGTGCTCAATTCTAAGAACATTCGCTCATTAGGGTGGTGCCACTTTTGATTTAGACACAAAGATGATTTTAATCATGAGAGTAGTTCAAGTTTCGATATCCGTTTCGGAGATATCTTCGAAAAAATTTACTCATACGCCGTGTAGGACCTATAAGAAGTGCACTATAATTACAAAATTTCGAAACATACACAACTATTTTTGCTGAAAAACATATTGTTACTCAATATACTAAAATACTTTGGAAATTCCAATGTCCTTTTCTCGGGAAAATGTTTTTTTCAATATCCTTGCAAAGAATCTTTTCGGCCTTATAAAAATTCAAAGGTGGGAATTTGTTACTTAATTACACTAGGCTTTAACCGCCTAGGCGATTCTGGCCGTTACACAGTCTTTATATATGAGCAACATATTAAAATTATGTTATTTTCGAAGCCTTAATGGGCTTTTTTGCGAGCTTAGTATAAGCTGCTAGCAAAGACTTGAACTAAAAACCGGCACGGATTGCCGCTATCCTAGCATAATAAAACTTCACCACATATTATTTAGGCTAAAACGCACGGATATAGAGGGTAGGTATACATACCTAATTTCGAGCCGTAATTTTTTCTACACATTTTTGGGACATCCTAATCTATATATATATACATATATAAATGTAGGGTCTTTTTATACCCAGTGTACTAGCACTAGTACAAGGGTATATTAATTTTGTTCACATAACGGTTGTTTGTAACGGCAAAAAATAATCGAGATAGATATAGAGTTCCATATATGAAAGTTCTTAGGATTGAAAGAGGAGTTGATTAAGGCATGTCCGTCCGTCTGTCCGTCCGTGTACACGATAACTTGAGTAAAAATTGAGATATTTGCATGAAATTTTGTATACAGGTTACTTTCTGGCCAAGGTAGGTTGCTATTGAAAATGGGCGAAATCGGATGATAACCACGCCCCCTTTTTCGATATCGAAAATTTCGAAAATCACACAAATTGGCATATCTCGGCAGCTGAAATGGCTAAAATGATATAATTTTATAGATGAACCCTCCTGGTCATTCTTTTATGATTTTTCCAAAAAAAATTTATAGTGGGCGTGGCACCGCCCACTCTTAAGGGAGGCATTTTTGAAAATTCGACTGGGCGTAACTTTTAAACTGATTACGATAGAGCGATGGAATGTGGCACAAAGCATACTAGTATCGTTGGGAGTATTCCTGATGAAATTGGATAAAATCGCCCTCCAACCACGCCCACTTTCGATATCGAAAATTTCTAAAATCACTAAAATTGACATAATTCGGTAACTGAAATGGCTAAAATGATATAATTTTATAGGTGAATCCCCCTGGTTATAATATAATGATTTTTTTTTACAAATTTTGTAAAGTGGGCGGGGCATCGCCCACTTTTCAGGGAGGCATATTTGAAAATTCCACTTTCGATATCGAAAATTTCGAAAATCACATAAATTGACATACTTCGGTAACGGAAATGGCTAAAATGATATAGTTTGGTAGGATGAACCTCCTAGTCATTCTATTATGATTTTTTGATAAATTTTTAAAAGTAGGCGTGGCATCGCCCACTTTTCAGGGAAGCATATTTGAAAATTTCACGGGTCATAACTTTTGAACTGATTGCGGTAGAACGATGAAATTGGTACAAGGTATACTAGCATAATAGGGAGCATACCTGATGTAATTGGACGAAACCGATTTCCGACCACGCCCACTTTCGATATGGAACATTTCGAAAATCTAACAATTGGACATAATTCGATAACGAAAATGGCTAAAATGATATAGGTTGGTAGGATGAACCCCTCAATCAATCTATTATGATTTTTGATAAATGTTTAGATGTGGGCGTGGCAACGCCCACCTTTAAGGGAGGCATTTGGAATATTCGACTGGTCAAAACTTTTAAACTTATTACTTCAGACTCATGAAATTTTGCACAACATATACTACCAATATAGGTGATGAAATTGGATGAGATCTCTTCCCGACCATGCCCACTTTCTATATGGAAAATTTCGAAAATCACATAAATTCACATAACTCGGTAAGGTAAGTAGCTAAGATAGTAAAAACTTTAGGTAAATCCTCCTAGGGCATATATCTTTGTTATCCCGTTCCGAAAATTACCGCTGGGTATATAATGTTCGGTTCACCCGAACTTAGACTTCCTTACTTGTTTTATAATCAATTGGCTCAAAATCTATTCAACGGATTTTCCCAAATTTTTGGCAGTTTATTCCTTTGATGTGTCCTCTCAACAATGGATATATTTTTTCTTGAAAGATGGCGCGGGTGTCGCTATATTTACAAAATCCGCCTTTATGGTCCAATTTTATTCATATTTGGCACGCATATTTGATGTATAATGAACAACTCTGTTGCAAAACAATTCACACGCTATGTGCCACTGGAATCGAGGTACTGAGGTTTGTTTAGTACATTATGTATATAAAATAAAAAAATACATAATATTCATGCCGAACGAAAATTTGCGAAACAAATTTCTAAAATTCAGGGCAACCTTAAAAAAGTTTGTCCGTAGACCTTTTCAATTTTTAACCAGATTTAAATTTGATTTCGGCCTTGAAAACATTTAAACTGAGATCATTTAAAATTTAGTTTTCGTCAAAGGGTTTTGATTCGCTAAGTACCGTTCTTTAGTTGCAGGAGCTTAAGTAAGAAATACAAAATCTATAAGAATTTCGAGAACAGGATAGCTATTCTATAAATTAATGATAATCCTCCACTTTCCGCCATTTTAAAAAGTAAACAAAAAAAATTACATACAAATTCGTTCCACCCTAATGCTTTTGTATGTATTAATGTATGAGATCATACACATTTCAAAATGTCTTCAATTTTTAACATTTGATGGATTTTCTTGCAGTGACATAAGTCACTAAAATATCTTATTACAAAGAAAACGAGCTGGTGTGACGTGTGGGTGCTTTGTGAAAATTCGCAAAGCATCCATTTTTATTTTGCGCGCAGTACATTAATACATAAATGTGTAAATAGTTACATGTGTGCGTAAGTGTGTTTATGCGCTCGTAAGTTACACATGTGCAAATTTATTTTTCAAATTCGATTTTTGTTGCCTTGTCGCAAATTGACACCATCTCACCCCGAGCACGCATCATACAAAAACTCCTTCTAAGAGAAGGCGCAATCAAGTAAACTGAGGAAAAATCGGCACTCATGCCGGAAGCGTGAAAATCTATACACCCATACCAACTAACAGGCACCAGCTACCGGTAAGGGGGTCGGACGAAACAAACACAAACGAAAATTGTAAAATTACGGCAGCTGAGTGAATGGTAATGCACGTGCGAATATACAAACTCACATGCACATGTATTTACAAATGTGCTCTATTGTGTGTTGCTTTTATAACTCCTTAAAACGCCAATTTTTGCCAAACAAACGTCGATGAACGCAAATCGCTTCAAATAGCCACCATTTCAGTGGAACTCACATGGAGCTACAATCACCTAAATTTAATAAAAGTAGTAAAAAAATATTCCTTTAACACAATCCTACCCCCAACAAGTTTACCAAAGCTCCAAATACTCATACATACATACATACTCGTACATACATATGTACGGAACTGCGTGTACATACATCTATGCCACTTTTGATGTTAATGGGGTTTTAGATAATCACAGGAGTTCTGGGGTATGTCATACCAATGTCAATTTTCATTGATTTAATACTCGTATAAAGAACTCTGATCATCATACATATGGTACATCAGTTTTGCGGCCTCCATTTTTTTATGTAAACTCATTTAAGAACAGTAGCAGATACAGGTAGTGGGAGAAAGTAACTGTGATCAATTTAAAGCGCAGGTCTAGCAGAAATGCCTGTCACGATATTTCATCGCAAACTAATAACTTGGATCAACCATATATTAATTCTTAATGCATATATTTCTACTTAGTTATGAGAAAAGTTGAAAGTGATTAGGGACACTCAGAGAAAAATAAAATTCTAAAATTAAGAAAAAAATTCTAAAATGTATCCTTTGGCATTCAATAATTTTAAGAACTTTTCAGTCTTTACAATTTTTAGAATACAAAGGTTTCGTTCATGTTTTTAAAATTGAGATGCAAAAAGCTTCAAATAAGAATAAAGTACTTATATTAAGAAAAAGTGTTCTCAAAACAAACTATGACGTAGTCAAATCAATAAAAAACAATAATTTACTAATATTAAGCAAAATTGTTCTGAAAACAAAACTATTACGTACACAAACACATATAGAACAAAGCCGGAATTAGACGCCGGCAGGCATAAGTAAACGATGGCGTCGTTGGGCGTTCGAGGAACCTGAGTTCGATTATCGGTGAAGTTAATAACAGTTCTTAGCCGGTTAAGAACGCTCCGGCACCATTTGGTATGACCAGTGGAACCTACTAGGTCATCTTACCCCTCCTTGTCTAAGGAAGAAGAAGGTTGGTAATGAGAGATGAGAGGCATCAAATCCGTAGATCATCCATCGACTCACACGTCATTACCTACGGTTTATTTTAGTCGGCTCTAACAAAGGGCATACCTTCCTCGGACATATGCTAGACCTCTAACCCGCAGAGGTTATCGGATCTCGACTATGCCAATGATAACAAAAATAAAAAAAAATATTTTTTTTTTAATTCACATTTTATGTATTTCACCCATAAAACCTCTAAAACTACGTTGCGCATGAATTTAAAATCTCTTTCCGTTAAGTAAATTCAATTTAGAAACAAAATTTTTTGATAATTCCTTTTGATTGTTCATAATGATGGCTTGAGGAGTGAGAAAAACGCAAAAAGAGATTTTTAAGGGCAAAAACAATAAAGATCCATTTCTAGCTTCAATACTTTTTACCAATGATTAGAAACGTTCCCTCAATAGATTAGGTACACGGCTAAAAAATGAGCCTAAATATTAAACCCGTCTAAAGTTTAACAATTTTTTAAACTTTTTTGCGATGTAGATTAAGATCTTTTAGTTTAAAAACTAAAATTTATTTTTGAAAGCTTATTCAAGATTTAATTTTGCCAACAGCATTTATATGTGCGATGTAGTAGCTCAGTGGTTGAGCAGGCGGGCATGATGCGGAGAGTCTTGGTTCGAACCCCTGCCAAAGACCAGATTTCCTTACTTCCTACATGGTTAAAAATTTCAACCTAAATTTTAAACTTTTTTGGACTACATATATGACCAAACCAAATTTGGTTTCAAATTCAGGCTAGACCAGTTCAATTATAAATCAGAAATGTTTTAACAATTTTTTAAAAATAAAATAAATTTTTTATCCGGGTGTGGGCAATTTCATTCAAACAAACCAAAAAAAAAATTTAGATTGCTTTTTTATTTTGATCTTAATCTTAAACCAAAAAAAAAAATTTAAATCTTTGTAGGTATTTGGACGGTTTGAAATATTGTACAAAAAAGTTTGAAAAATTGATTAAACTTTATACGGGTTTAAAATTTAGGTTCATTTTTTAGCTGTGAAGGGAATCGGGCTAAGTTGTTTCATTATATTTATTAGGTCAAATCATTTAAATTAAGGACTCTTTTGCCTTGAAATCGCCAGTTCAGGATGCATTTTGAAAAGATTTTGTTGTACATTTCTGCAGTTTTAGCCAGCCTGACCTACATATGTGTGTACATACATATCTACATACACCTTAATGCACATCCAGCCATTTCCCAACGTAGCATAGACTTGGCGCCAAAAACTCTTCTTACTGTTGTTGTTGTTTGTGTTTTTCATTTTTAATTTTCATTATTTCATATTCTCCACAACCTTCGCCGGTGGCAGTAAAAGCTTTAGTCACATTACAGGCTCCTTTTTGTCTTCTCTCTTACAATTTTATAATTTCATTCACCATTAAAAATGTTTACTCCAGCTTGACTGTTGCCGCTGCTAAAGCTTGGCGGATGCTGTGTTGATGAGTGAAAATTCATGAGAGAGCTATACTGTGGCATATGCAACGCCGAGTGGAAACATCAGAATGGGCTGGTGAGGCAGCAGTGGAGACGGGGGGCTCAGCCGGCAAACGACGAACCAACTAAATGAATAGAATGAATGAAAACGAAATGAATAAAAGATAATGAGAGAATTTGCGGCTGATGAAGCTGGTGTGGCTGCTGCCACAAAATGCTTTTAAGCACGTGGTTGGGGTAATGAAAGCAGATAGAAGCGCCAAATGAGACCAACGCGGAAATGGTACAATTCGCAGTTGGGGTGAGGTGTAGGGGTGAGGTTGTTGTTGGTTAAATGGCATGTTTTTTTGTCGTTGATGAGATAAAGGGTCGGTGGTAATTTCTGCTCTGTATGCTACAGTTTAACGCTCCCTTCGCCTTTCGTGCGGCATCCGCGCCTTGACTTTGATTTTCCCGCTATAAATGGAGTTATTTGAAATGTGGGTTTCAAGGTCAAGGTGACGCTGCCTTTTTTGTTGGCTCTTCACGAAAGAGGGCCAATACTCGCGGCCGCTTGTGACTGTAATCGATATTGTTTGTTGATTTTGCTTTTTTCAGCAATTATTTCATTTCAGATTAATGACGGACTCGCGGATGCATCGCTACGCTACTGTGCGAGGTGCTGTGCTGCATCGCAGAGCAGCAAGATAAGCAGCATAATCCAAAATCCAATTTTTTGGTCTCACAGCCTAACCTAATATAAAGGCACTCCGTGCGTTTACCGCACGGACATGCACGACTATTTTCCTTGTAACCGAAATAAAAGTGTGTGCGTTTGTATCTTTGTCTGTGTACAAACGTCAAATCGAAATGTCACGCAGAACAAAAATTGGAAGTCAAGTTAGGTTTTTAGGCCGTGCGATCACATTCGGTTGCTCCCATACAAGTTGTATGTGTATGAGACATTTTTGACAGAAAACGCAGTCCGTGCGTTTATATTAGGTTAGGCTGTCTAGCGCCCTACAGGGGTACTATGTGTAAGAAGGCGAGTCGATTTGAAAATCACCCAAGTGACTAGGAAAATCGTATTTTAGGGATCAAAATAAGATACTTTGCCGAAGGAAACGTACCTCTAAACCCAATTCTGATGTCCCGACTTTGTACTTTTGTCTTTGAGCGCCAAAGTTTGAAATTCCTAAGTTGACCCATTTAGAGTGTCACAATCTAGTCCAAATGTATGACTGTGGCACACCCCCTAAGACCCCACCTGTTGGGGTCCCCATACAAACATTTCAAAAAATCACCATTTTTGGCACTTTACGTGAAATCAGCTAAATTACTACCTTTTTTTCTTTTTGGAGATAATTTTTCCCTCAAGAACTTTAAAAAACATAGCCATTTCACTGATTTTTTCATGAAAAGTGCGAAAAATGGTTATTTTTTTAATGTTTGTGTGGGGAATTGCCAAGGTGGGGTCTTAGGGGGTGTGCCACCTACATGGGTGGGTCGGCACTTCAAAAATAGTGGGGGTCGGTCATACATTTGAGTGTCCCATCTCTAAATGGGTGAATTTAGGATTTTTCAAACTTTGGCGCTCAATGTCAAAAGTAAAAAGTCGGGACATCAGAATTGGTGTTAGAGGTATGCTTCCTCCGGAAAAGTATCTTATTTTGATCCCTTAAATACGATTTTCCTTGTAACTTGGGCGATTTTTAAATCGACCCTCCTTATTACACACAGTACTCCTGTAGGGCGCTTGAGACCAAAATATTATTATTAAATTTTCTATTAGATTTTGGCTTCTGCTACATATCTTGAAAACTTGAAGTCCTTTCAAAAAAAAATTAAATTGGTATAATTAAGTAGTAGTTGTCTCTCGATGATGTGTAACCTAAAATATCATTCATTGTCAATTAGTGCCAAAAAAATACGTCAAAGCCGGAAAACCGGATGAAATTTCTAAAAATTTCAACTCCTGTTTGATAAGAAACGGGTAAACAAATGTGTACAGTAAAAGTTAGACAAATCTTTTTTCCACAACCCGTGTCTAAATTATAAAATATTTCTCACTTTTAATGAAAAAAAAAAATTAAATTTTTTCAAAAACTATACCTCCTTCTACAAAATGTAGGGTCCTATCTATTGTCGCTTACTTTTTTGGCGGTTAGGGCTCGATATATCTTTGGTACAATCAGCGCTAGCGCAGACTTAAAATTGTTTACTGTCGCTGACATAGTATTTTGCAGGGAATGTGTACATTAGGGTGATTCAAATTAAAAAAAAAATTGTTTTTGTTGGTCTTAGCCTTGGAAAAAATTAGCGCTCTAACTTAACCCTTAGGGGTGGCTATTTTTTTTTCGCCCTTTCCCATACATTTTGTATTGGAAAGAATGACATTTTTTCAAAGTGAATTTTCTTTTAATTTTTGAAGCTTTTTCAAAATATTTTTACATTCTCTTAAAGATGGAAATTTGAAGCTTCCAAAATGCTAAGCCATGTACGATTATCTTAACTATTGAAATAATTACAGCCATTTAAAATTTACTAGATTTTATACGTGTTACTGTGTATGTGTGTGCATTAGTACAAAACTAAGTAATTTTTAAATGGCTGTAATTATTTTAATAGTTAAGATAATCGCACATGGCTAAGCATTTTGGAAGCTACAAAGCTTCAAATTTAAGAGTATGTAAAAATATTTTGAAAAAAGTTTTAAATATTAAAGGAAAATTCACCTTGAAAAAAGTGCCTTTTTCCCCATACAAAATTTATGGGAAAGGGCGAAAAAAAAGCTACCCCTAATGGTTAAGTTGCAAGGCTTTTTTTCTCATCAATACCTTACTTATTAGGGGGTAAGACCAAGTCGAAATTTGTTTGAATCACCCTAGTGTACATACATAATATTACATATGTAAACATATATCGTATACGTTTATTTTCGGCGAGAAGGCAAAATATGATAACAGAAAAGGGAATTACAACAGTAGCAGTAGCGGATATATTGAAAGAATTCTTGATGCTGAATTTTTAACAATGATAAATAAGAATAAAAATAGAAGACGAAAATCGTACTGAAAACATGATTCAGCTACAGCAAAAAAAAAGGATGCTGGAAATTTTAATATTTTCTGGCAAAAATATGTGGAAAATTTCAAAATGAAAAAAAGGAAAACTTTATACACATAAATAGTTGAAGTACATATTATATGTAGATATACTACGAAGATTGTCAAACGCAAGAAATTTGAGAGGAATGAAGTAAGTGAGTTCAAATACAGTTGTGTCAAACAAGCCTCATTGCAAACTACTCACACTGAACTGATTCTGTTGTTGAACTATTATTCTCGAATTTGGTCATATCTTAGCAAATTTAACTATATAAAACAGTTTTGAAGTAAAATTGTTTGACCCCTCCTTGAGCGCAAATGAATACCGTCATTTGACATTCTAGTGCACAAAACCCTAATTTATTGTTACTAAAGAATGGTAAGAAATCTCAATTTTAACGCAAGCGTCCTTTACGTTGTTTTGCCTAATCACCGACGATAAGCTACTTTTAAAATTTATCAAAAAATCATAATAGAATGACTAGGGGGCTTATCCTACCAAACCATATCATTTTAGCCATTTCTGTTACCGAATTATGTCAATTTAGGTGATTTAGGTTTGAGGGCGATTTTATCCAATTTTATCAGGCATACTTCCACGCCCACTTTAAAAAATTTATCAAAAAATTATTATATAATGACCATATCAGCAACCGAGATATGTCAATTTATGCGATTTTCGAAATTTTCGATGTCGAGAAAGGGGGCGTGGTTATTTTCATTTTCAATAGCAACCTACCTTGGCCAGAAAGTAACCTTTTACAAATTTTCATGGAAATATCTCAATTTTTACTCAAGTTATCGTGTATACGGACAGACTGATGGACGGAGAGACAGACTGACATGCCTTAATGAACTCCTCTTTTCATTCTTCATATGTGGAACTCTATATCTATCTCGACTATTTTGTGCCGTTACATAGTACCGTTATGTGGACAAAATTATAATACCCTTGTACTAGTACTAGTACGCTGGGTATAAAAATTGGCATTTTGGGGTAAACAAAAAAAATGTTTTAATTGCAGTCCCTGCTTTTAACGTTTCTTTGAAGGGAAATCTGTCTAAATTTCCTTGAAATTGGGATTTTTTGAAGTTAACTTCTCAGGCGGCGATATGAAGTTTTGATTGAGAGTAAAATTTGAGATAATGGATGACGATGAAACGGAAGTTATGGCACGGAAATAGAAATTGTAGCCGACTTTCAGGCGTATGTTGCAGACTTTCAGACGTTTTTCTTATATCTCGGGAACCGCTCGGGAAAAAATTTGGCATTATAGATAGTATGATTCATTCTAAGATGATATGCGTGGGTGTTGCCACTTGGGGCAGTTCACAGGGCTGCCACCTATCTCAATTTTTTTTAAATATTGAGCAATATATGCCAATATGGGTATCAAATGAAAGGTACTATCGACCGTATTTCAAGTATTTAAATCTCAAGCAGGGTTGCCACCTAGGGTTGCCAATTAACCGCATTTTATTTATTTTTATTGATATCTAGAGAACCGCTTGACCGATGTGGATAAAATTTGGCATTATAGATAGTATGATTCATTTTATGATTATAAGCGTGGGTGTTGCCACTTGGGGCTGTTCACAGGGTTGCCACCTATCTAAATTTTTTTTAAATATTGAGCAATATATGCCAATATGGGTATCAAATGAAAGGTATTTTCTGTCGCATTTCAAATATTACAATTTCTATCACGGTTGCCAGTTAGGGTTGCCCCAAATCGTATTTTATTTATTTTTCCTTATATCTCGGGAACCGCTTTGCCGTTTTGTATTAAATTTGGCATTATTAGTAGTATGGTTCATTCTAAGACTATACTCATGCCGGTTGCCACTTATAATATTGAGCAAGATATGCCTATATGGATACCGTGGCGACCGTGTTCCAAATATTTAAATTTCAAGCAGGCTTGCCACCTAGTCTTCCTATCTTTCCTATCTCCCTCCCTTTTGCTCTTCATTGCCCTCTTTCCTTCTACCACGCCCCTCTTCCTCTATATCCCATTCGTATTGGCCCCTTTTAATTTAGGCGTAATTATACCCATGTGCCAAATTTTAAGGAAAACGCACCATATATAAGATATTTTCGAATGGATCGTTTCCCTGGTCCACTTCCCGGAAGTAAGTATTGTGAATCTAAACTATTCTCGAATACATCATATTCATATTTCGTTATTTCTGAACTTAAGAAGTTAACTTCTTTCACGTGTACTGGTAACCTGCGGTTTTTTTTCGTAATATTAAGAAATTGACAAAATGGAAACTGATTCGTTGTTTCAAGGAAATGTTTTTTTTTTTCTGATTGTACTTAGCGATCTTATTTAGTAGTTCCGATGCGAAAGAAGATGAAAACTGTGAAAGATAATATTCAATGCTCAAAACACCACTATGAGTCCCGAACCTTCACCGATAAAATCTCAACTTGGCAGGAATAATTAACTAACCTGAGATGAACCAAGCTTCAAACTGTGAGACATATACATCAGTAAAAAGTTGTGATTGAGAAAAAAATACGGTGAATCCCGTGGATTCAGAACATTCGATTAGGGACTACAATATCTTCCCTCGAGCGCGGATGAGCAATAACTAGTTCTTATTTCCGGATTACGCGCTATTTTCTCTTGATAGGAAACAGAGGCATTTTCGACCTTTAAATCCAACACATACAAAGGGTTTGATATACATAGGTACTTATGTAGTAAACTATTTTACCAGAATTTTGTATCCTTTTATAGAAAATGTAAAACGTTTGTTTCTATGTAGGTCTGTATCGAAAAAAGCAAATATTGGCGCCGAAAAGCTAGTTGTTCTCAATTTGCCATTTATCAATAAAAAAAAATATTTATATATGTGCCCGTTCGCATGAAATTGTGTGTTTGTTGAAATGTGAATATGAATATCATCTTTCTAGTAAAATGAAACGAGAACAACATCAAAATATGCAAATTGGAATTTCGGTTCGTAAACACACAGGATATTGCAACATACATACACACAATACACCGCTATACACACATAGAAGTATTTGCAAAGTCGTCAATTCAACGCCGAGAAGCGTTGCTGTAGTGCATAGCAAATTCAAAGTGTATGTAGTATTCTTTCGCAAATCGTACTATCAAGCTTCCTTCCCAAGAACAATATTCATGCTTTCATACATTCATCCAACTATCAAAGTCGTCCATCCGTCAGTGCAAAAATATTCACATCCTCCACATCCTTTACCTACAATCAAACAGCAACTTCGCTACCTCCCAACTCTGTCGCAACGTTTCACAGCAACCGCAGTTAACCCCGTTTCATTTTGTTGCTTTTGCTGCCGCTACTTACTTATTCTTCTTCTTCTTACTACACTATGTAATTTCCTACTATTATCGTGTTTCGCCTTTTCATTTTCTGATTTTCACCCCCTCAGCGTTGTTGTTGTTTTATATATATTTTCTGCTATAGATGTAGTCGAAAATCAGCATATCCTACAGCACAAAGCCATTATCCTGTTTGTAAGTTTAAATATGTATTTTAGTATTGGTATATTTGCTTATCGTACATTTTCTCATTCTCGCATCGTTCGTTGCTCTTTGCAACTCGGTTGCTTTGCTCTCTTCACTATTTTGCAGGGGTGCTATGAAACTTTTAGCGGCATAAAACTGGCCAATGCGCATGCTTATCGATTTGCTCATTCCATAAAATGTACGGAAGGATATTCAGGAAATATTTTCCGACCGCTTTTATTCTGCTTCAATCAATAGCAAGCATATGCAGGCATTTCATTCGCACCCGAAGTACTAGTGTAATACAGAAATATGTATCGATTTGCGCTCAAGAGGCTGAAAATGAGAGAGGGAAGGTGTGCGGTTAAGAGGAAAGGATGCATACCCAGGTAGCATCCAGCTAGGCAGAATGGGCGGGTATACATAATTACTATGGGAATGATATGGTAATGAAACGAAAAAACCAAATTAATAAAATATCTTTGTGTATGTATGCATTTTAGTGTGTGTATGTCATTATAAAAACAAAGAGCAAATGCATATACAATTTTTTGGTATACCCATACTCACACCTATCTACAAATACAAAATTTGACTCATTTTCCTTCCCCACCAGGTTTAATGACGTAATGGGCAGTGGGGTAGTCCACATTGCTTTCCATGCCTTATTTTGGTGTACTCTTCTCATTTGCCCCCACAGAACGTCGCAGCAATTAAGCAACAGTTGTAATTAAATGAAACTGGGTTTCGAGTTCAAGGTAAGCCAACGAACCCGGACAGTGTGCAAAGTGTGTGTGATTGTGTTTGGTTGTGCGGAATTAGGCTAAAACAAAGTTTTGGTGCAGTATCGCGTTGAAAGTGAATTATGATCATGGTGATGATGATGATAATATTGTGTGACTTCGTAGAATAATTTAGGTATTTTAGTGGTACCTAAAACATTTATTAAACGTCGAGATAATTAAGTAAACATTTTGATTCTATAAATTGGTCTGGTTCCACGAATTAGTCCCGAAATTTTTGTATTTATTATAAAATAGTTAAACTTGAAATCAGTGAAACAAATTATTTGAGATAATAATTTTAAAATAGTTATTTAACAAACAAATGTTTAGTATTTCAAACGAAAAGGTTTTAATTGAGCAAAACCAAAATAAAGAAATAGGTTGAAATTTCCAAGAAAATGGCTCAAATTTTGAAGGGAAATTTGTTAAGCAATCATTAAATGAATCACCTTACATTCATAAGTAAAAATAATAACAAGTACCTCGGTAAACGATCTCCTAGGTAAACGAGCTTGCTCGGTATTCCTTTAAGTTCTCACGAAAGCTTACTTACCAACAGTATAAGCTTTCCAAAAAATACCTGCAACAAGTGGTAACACCCATGAAAATCATCTTAGAATAAAATATACTATCTATACGTCAAATTTTATCCGTATCGGTCAAGCGGCTCCCGAGATAGCGGGGCGAAATAAATAAAAAGGGGCTTAGGTGGCAAATCTGCTTCAAATTTTCATATGAAATAAGGCTGAAAATATTAACATATTAACATATCGCACACCTAGATCTAAAGGGAGCTAATTCAAAAATCCTAAATTTTGAGCTATGCATACTACCGCGCTCTCCCATTCAATACCCTCCGATCTGTATAATCGACTACCTAATAGCTACATTACTCACCGAGAAAAGGGCTCTTAAAAATTTAAAATACCATTGGGTTATATGGGAGAGGTAGCAAGTTTTTCCAGTTTTTTTGAACATTTTGATATTTTGAGTTTATCGCTGTTTAGATCTAGGTGTTCGAAATCTTGGTCAAAATTAAAAATAAAAAAAATTAGATAGGTGGCAACCCTATAAACCACCTCAGGTAACAATACCCATGTGTATAATCTTAGAATGAATCATACCGTCATTATGCCACATTTTTTCCAATCCTGCTTGAAATTTCCATATTTGGAATACATCCAAAAATACCTTTAATGATACCCATATAGGTTTAAAAAAATGTTCATAGGTGGCAACCCCGTGAACCGCGCCAGGTGACAACACTCATCTATATGATCTTAGAATAAATCATGCACTCTAAGTACCGGATACAAATATATAAGATTAGCTCGATTAAAGTTATCTACACTATAATAAAACTCTAGAAAAGTCGTGTCAGTACATTGAAAATTTCTTTAAAAAAATTACTGAGGATGACTTGGGGCATGTTTAGAGTTCATCTGAACCATTTTTAGAATTACTGTTTATCTGTTTGTTTGTTTGTCCGTTTGAACTTAAAGATCTCGGAAACTAAGAAACGGATTTTCATAAGACTTTTGATGGACAGCTTGAAGATTAGAAAGGGACCTAAACTTTGTTTTATCAAACTCGCATGATTAACAAAAAAGATATAGTAATTTTAAGTGAGGTACCTATGATTTTTTTTTTTAATAGATTAATATGAAGAAAAATTCACTTAGTTTGTCAAAAAAACAACAAAGCGTGCCTCTCCAAAATTTATGTTTACTATTTTTTTCAATTTCAGCTAAATCAAAAATCAATTGCATAGGTACCTACAGTGGCGTACCAAAAAATGTGGGAATTAAAGGTTTGTTTATTGACCTGCTCTAGCTTACCCCAGCTTGAGATATTTCACAAAATTGTGTTTAATGAACACTTTTCTTGCTCTAGATTGCTCTATCTTTTGTTTCATGAGTACGCTCAAAACAAAACTACACCTTTTCCACCCAAAAATGAGAAAACATAAACTAAAATGAGAAAAAGTAAATTAAAATGAGAAAACAAGAATGATAATAAGAAAATAAAAATTATAATGAAAAAAAGTAAATTGTAATGAGAAAACATTATTTGTAATGAGAATTCTTAAACTTGTAACGAGAAATCGTAAATTAGAAATGGGAAAATATTCATTTATTTGAATGAAAATTTTCCCATTACTATTTTACGCTTTCTCATTACTAGTTTACGTATTCTCATTACAACATATGTTTTCTCAATACAAGTTCTATTTTCTCAATACATTTTACTTTTTCTCATTATAATTTATATGTTCTCATTATAGTTCTTGTTTTCTCATTTAATTAACGTTTTCTCATTTTTGGGTGGAAAAGGTGTAGAGTAATCCAGATCACAAATTCCTGCTCTAGCTTTTTTTGTGGAGTAAGTTAGAGCAGAGAAGCAATTGTCAATCAAAAAAAAAAAAAATTTTAAAAACTTCAAAAAAACTTGCTTGCAAGAAAAGCAACATCTATCTATCTATTATATATAAATGCGCAAACATAACTGGTTCATCCCTTTTTTGCAATAACCACAATTCTAAGGTATATAAAAATTGGTATGTATCGATATGTCTCGCCGAGCAGGGTGGCCGAAAACAAACCAAAAATTAAAAAAAAATTAATTATATTATGATTTGAAAATCACACCACTACATGTGATATACACGCATTCGCTTTATAGAGCCGCTGTTATGGGTGTATGTATGTAGGTATGACCACTGGCATTGTTGTGTTTGCATTCATTGCAGTAGGGTGAGTAGTTTTGTTGGCAGCAATAAGATAACATGAGCGCGTCAACTTTATTGAGCTTAGGTACAAACAGTGTTTACAAAAACAAAATCTGTGCGTGGGGATTCAGAGAAGCAAATGCTTTAAAAAAAGGCACAAATAAGCTAGATCATGCACAAGGCCCTTCGTGGCTAGACTTAGTGAAATAAAACAAAATGGAAAATTGATAAAATTTAAAAAAAGTAAAATCAGAAATAGAAAAGTGATTGAAAGTAAAAAAATAAAATTTGTTGGAAATGAAAGGAAAGGGAATAATATAAAATAAATAAAAATGAAACAAAATGAAATAAATAAAATATTAAATTAAGAAAATAATAGGAAAGGAAAGGGATGGATAAAAGGAAAATTAAGGTAAGTTAAGGTAAGGAACGGAAAATATGACAGAAAAATCAAAGGGAAAGGAAAGGAATGGAAAAGAAAAAAGGAAGGGAAGAAAGGAAATGTAATGTAGGTAAAGCAGTGGAAAAGAGAAGCAAAAGGAGAAAGACAAAGAAAGGAAAGGAGAAAAATGAAGGGAAAGAAAAGGTAGCGAGGAAGAAGGTATGGAAAATAAATGAAAATAAAAAGAAAGAAAAATAAAGGAAAGAAAGGTAATGAAAAGCTAAAAAAAATAAGTTAAGGAAATGAATGAAAGAAAAAGAAAAGCAAAGGAGTTACGGAAAGGAACAAAAGAAAATAAGGAAACGGTAGGAAAGGAAAAGTAAGGAAACGAAATGACAGGAAGGGAAATTTAAGAAAAAAAGTGAAAGAAAATAAAGGTAAGAAAAAAATAAAAGAAAAGAAATGAAATGGAACAAAAAAAATGAATAAAATGAAAGGAAACTAAAGCAACGGAAACGAAAGGAAAGGAAAGAAAAAGAAAATAAAAGAAAAAAGGAATGTAATGGAAATGGAAAGAAGGATCAGGTAAGAATATAAAAGAAACGAAAAGAAAGAAAAAGAACAGAGAAGAAACAAAAAGAACAAAAAAGAAAGAAAGAAAGAAGGGAAATAAAATGAAATGAAAGAAGAGAAAAGGAAAGAAGAGAAAAGGAAAGAAAAGGAAAAGAAAGGAGAAGATAAGGAAAGGAAATAAAAGGAAAGAAAAGCAAAGAGAATAAATTGAGATGAAAGGAGAGGAAAGGAAAGGAAATAAAAGCAAATTAATGCTAAGGAAAGGTAAGGAAAGAAATACGTATGAAGACGACCTAAGAAGAATAAATAATTATCAACACTGAAACTATATTACTGAATGATGTAAAGAGGGAGGAAAAGGCAAAATGAATAGGAATGTATAGAAACCAAAAATATACAAAATATGGAAAAGAAAGGAAAATTTAAGAAATAGCAAAAAGGTAGGAAAATAAAATAAGGTTTTGCGGTTGAATTTCAACCACTGGGCGAACTCTAGTTTTAGTAAACGTGTATTTGCTTTAATTTTGAGGATTTAAACAAAACAACCAAATAAATAGCAACTATCGAGATGCAAGTGTTTCCTGGCATTTCTGCTCTAACTTGCTCCTTTGACAGCTGCCCTGCTCTGCTCTGCTCTAACCTGCTCTGAACCTCTTTTTGATCAGTAAACAGACCTTAAATTTTTTAAATCTATTCATCCATTCACTTATCTGTACTGGAAAAGAAAAGTATGTGACAGAAAGGAATATGGCATAGGAAAGAAAGCCGAGGAAAAGAGGTTGATGAAGAGGAATTGGACCCTAGAATAAGGTGGCAAAAGAAAAATTGTTTCATTAGAAATTAGTTCCACCTTAAAATACAGATCCAATGGACAACGTCGGGGTCCCTGCTAGTAATATAATATAAGTATATGGATAATGAAAATTTTATAGAAAGTATTATGGAAATTGTCGACATTTAAAATTTATTATAAATTGGGTGACCCAGATGTCAAGAGTTCTTCGCAAAACTATTGAAAGACCGAATGACACAAACCAGACAGCAAACTAAAACTGGTGTCAAATTGAGATGCTTTTGAGATTAAGTCTCGTACGTTAATTCTGAACAGCATCTCAATAGCGGAATCATATGGCTCTTAACTCAAAAAGCATTTTTAATTTGGGAACTTCGCTGCTTTGCAAGTGGAAAAATTAACGATTCTCAACTTGCCCTCAAGGAAACTCTCTAATTTGAATCAAAGATCGAATATTGAGAAGCTCGCCAGACATTGGGATTCGAGACGCTCGCGAGAAGCCGTTACTTGTAAGAAAATTTTTCTCGAACGAATTTGAGAAATCGTAAGCTCTAATTTGTTCTGATAAAATCCCGTAAGGCTAATATAAGATATTATGAATCAATAGTCCACATATTTCACCAATTAAACATCTAATTTTGAAGCTATTATGATTTAATGAAAGTTTTTCTATCACGGAACGTATACGACACGGTTCCGTGTCTATGTGCAATGCATATCTATAATTATAATAGGAATGTTAATATATTGCAATTTTTAAGTTACTCAATACCTTCATATTAAGACCCGAACCATTAAAATGTAGGTATCTATGTACATATATACCCAGCTAACTTTTTAAATAAAAAGGGGTAAAATATGCTTAAGGAAATGACTCTTAAATGTTCTTCTGCACTCAAACAAGAGTTTCCTTATTTCAAGGAAAAATTTCCCTTTTTTGGCTCCAAAGACATGGCTTCCTTAATTTAAAGACTTTTTACCTCAATTTAAGAAAACAATTTTTAAGATTTAGGAAAAATTTCTTTAAATTATGGAATATTTTACTTAGTTTAAGGAAGTCACGTCTTTGGGGCCAAAATAAGGAAACTTTTTCTGAGTGTGCCCGAACTTTGCAGAAAATTAAAAATATTTGGGTAATTCACAAAGGGTGTCATATTCGTCTATCGTTGTATGTTTCCATGGTTTCCAATATACATTTTTTGAAAAATAGACAAATAGCACTAGAGGTGGTGAATTGCGTAATTATAATATATACTAGTATGTAGCCCTGCATTGCTTTTGTAGTCAAAGTAGCGCAAAATCAGATGTACTTACATTCATACATATTTACATTTTTTTCAATGTTTGTCTATTTCGACTGAAATCCATGCGAGCATTGTATGTACATATGTATGGATATACATTTACAAAGCATGTTAATAGTGCCGGCCGCCGTGGTGTAGCGGTTAAGTGTTCGGCCTTCTACACCAAGTCGTGGCGGTTCGATGCCCGGCAAAAGTAACATCAAAAATTATTTAGAAAAACGATTTTTCTAAACGGGGTCGCCCCTCGGCAGTTGTTTGGCAAACTCTCCGGGTGTATATCTGCCATGAGAAGCTTCTCAGCAAAAAATTCATTTGCTTTGCAAGTGCCGTTCGGAGTCGGCAAAAAACTGTAGGTCCCGCCAACTTGTAGGAAAAACTCAAAAGCAACACACCACAAGTTGGAAAGAGAAGCTCGGCTAAAAATCTCGTTAGAGGTTATGATAACCTGTTGGTATATCGCCGCCATTAGTTAGTTAATAGTGCCATATAAAGAGCTTGGGTACAAACTTTAAACGCTAATTTCTCATGAACAAATTAACCTATTGGAATTGTTATAATTTTTTGCAAACATGCTCATGATAAGCTTTCATCTGATATACATTTCTTTTATATACGTATTGTAGTTTAGTCTAGCTAAGCGCCGTGTTTTAGAATAATAATATAGATTATATATAAAATTAACAATATTCTTTTTTTTATAGATATTATCGACAAATAGAAGAGGTAAATTTCAACGCTTTAACAGCCGGCTATTTAAGTATTCGCGAAGCTTTAAAACTGAAATAAGGTCACAAAATAAGCATCAACTAACAAAAGCATCCACAAGCTCAAATCATTACAAGGATTCCCTTTAGCAAGGACCACAATTAACGCGCCAAAGTCACGTGCTCTCTTTTTATTTTCATTTCCATTCTAATTTTCTCACTCATTTATTTACAGTACCATTTTCACGATTTTCATGCTATTGCATTTTGCCATGTTATTACTGTTTTTACTTCTAATGGTTCGCTCGTATTAATTTTTTTTTTATTATTTTTGCTCTTAATGTTTTTAACGTTTTTATTTTCATCAGCAAATTCGCGTTTTTGGGAACGCCCAGCAACAGCTGATGGCGATATCTAATGAAGGTATGGTATGAAACCCTTATAAAGGATACACGAATGTTTGACATACATACCTATTTATGTAGGCAAGTTACAAGCAGGAAATAATGATAATTAAACCAAACTGATTATAATGAGTGAAAAAAAAAATAAAAGATAAAGAGGAGTAGTTATGGTTCCAAAGAGAACGAATTGCATGATGCGGTGAAAGGTTAATCACCCTTCGATTGCGGTTGACACACTTTTTACAAGTTTTTTCGTATCTACATAATTATGTAGATATCAGACAATAAAGAAAAATTTTAAATAAAACCTCGACTTCGTTTTTAATGCATACCTACATTAAATTGAAATTCACTTAAAAATATTACAAAAACGTAAGTATTTTAGCTAAAGGATTTCAAGTATTTTTCGTTATTCATTTAATGAATCTAATATTTATTCTATTCAGCTACGCTTCCTGAGTACCTACGCTTTTCTTATCAATAAACGTTTACTCCATGTTGAGTACAGCGCAATTTCATAGCCAGAAAATCGATATTTTTGCGTATTCACCAAACGTACTGGCGAGCGGACGACGCACTTTGAACGGATAAACTAAAAAATTTGCATGCAATAAAAGTCACCCCTTGGCATGGTGACATACAAGGTACGAGTATGCGAAGGACTCACAACAGCTTTTATATAAATACGAGAAAGTATTTGTATATAGTCGGAAAAAGTACAAAACCGCACATCGCAATTCTGCAAAACCGCACATAAGTAGCCACACAAATTTTACAGGAGACACTGAATACTGATTAACTTTTGTACGAGCCACTATGTGGTGGGTCTAATTCAAATGTCGTTTTTTTGACATTCTTTTGCACAAACCCCTACTTTTTTGTTACTAATGAATATATACGGGTACCCAGAAGCTCTGGTGGGCAAATCTCTTTTTTGACAGAAATATCGAATGTGCGGTTTTGCAGAAGTGCGATGTGCGGTTTTGTAAATGAGATTAGGTACCTACTTGTAAAAGGTAAAGCGACACATTAAAATGAGAAGGCGTCATTTGTAATTGAGAATAGTCAGTTGTAAATGCGAAAAGTCATTAGAAAATAAGATTAGGTACTTGTAAATGGGAAAGTGTCACATGAAAATGAGAAAACGTTTTTGGAAATGAGAAATATGTAGAGTACAAGTAATAGGAATCTATTCTCAAATGACGCCTTCTCATTTTTATCTGACGCTTACAAGTACCTAATCTTATTTTCGATTGACTCTTTCGCATTTACAACTGACTATTCTCAATTACAAATGATGCCTTCTCATTTTCATGTGACGCTTTCCCATTTACAAGTACTTAATCTCATTTACATTTGACACTTTCGCATTTACAATTGACTATTCTCATTAACAACTGACACTTTCGCAATTACATCGGACACTTTCTCATTTCCAATTGACTAATCTCATTTACAATTGACAAATCTTATTTTCAAGTCACGCTTTCCCATTTACAACTGACTATTCTCATTTTAAATTGACGCTTTCTTAATTACACCTGGAAATGGTGTAATTTTAATGTATGTATGCAGTCAGAAAAATTTTAAAATTTAGGCTTAACCAAAAAACACTAGGTATGGTACAGTACTTGCTGCTTCAGGAAACAAAGAAATAAACCGAGGCAGGACATGAAGTAAACTGAGTTTCTAGGAACTGTCGCGCTTTGTAGTTTAAAAAAGGTGCATAGGCACACACATCGTGTTATCAATTTTCAACATTTGGAAAATATTCAAAATCTTAATATGTTTTTGAATAAATGTGCAAAAACATGTTTATAAATATGTATATCCATTAGGGTGTGTCGCACTTATTATTTTCTTAATGATATTAAGCTAAATGCGTTCAGTGCCGTATTAACCCTAAGGCAGAATAGGCAACTGTCTATAGGCCCCGCATAGACCCGGGGCCTCGTCCACCCACAAAAAATATATATTCTAATGAACGAAAACTTTATTTGAAAACCAACAACAATGTTAAAGCAATTCACGATCAAAATAAACATTTGAAAAAGCATTATTTTCCACAGAGCCAATTTTTTGTCAGGTACCTAGTTTCACCCCCAGGAAGAAAACTGAAAAAGTCCCTATCGATCCCATTTGACATAAAATAGTTATTCAGGGACAAAAAACGAGAAAAATCGAAGTAGGACGGTCTTTTTTTTTTAATTTTTCTCGACTTTTGGCCACAAATAACTTTTTTAAAGCTCTCTTCAAAAATTTTGCTCTGTGGGTATAATAGTTGTACAAGATAACCATTTTCCCAAACTAGTATTTTTGGATATTATGGATGGAGAAAAGGTAGCTCTAGCACGAGAACTATAGGCTCTACAAAATAACTATTTTCATTGTCGATGGGGAACTTCGTGACAAATAAACGGTCAAACAAAATTTTTCTACGCATCCAAAAGTTTTCGAGAATTCGGCACTTCTGTCAAAAAGGAGATTTGCCTACCCGGGCTTCTGAGTACCCGGATCCATTCATTAGTAACAAAAAAGTAGGGGGTTGTGCAAAATAATGTCAAAAAAACGACATTTGAATTTGACCCACCACATATTGGCTCGTACAAAAGATAATCAGTTTTCAGTGTCTCCTGTAAAATTTGTGCGGCTACGTAAGTGCGGTTTTGCAGAATTGCGATGTTCAATCTTTCAATCAAAAATTATCTATCCATTTACAATAAATTTTTTGTATTTGAAGACTTATCGTAAAAAATAAAAACTAACGGGTCATATTCATAGTCGAAATAAATTAGGCACTAAAGTTAGCGTAACCTTTTTTGACAGGGTTTCATCTTTATAGAACAAAGTTGCAAAATAAAGCACAACCTAATGTACATACGCAAGGATGCGCACTCTATCGCCATATATTGTATGTATGTAAGTGGGAGTATCTAAGTTAAGTGGTAGGGAAAACTTAATATTATATGCAAAATGCGTTCGAAGAAAATATTTGGTATTTGTTGTTACTCTTACTAAACTTCGACTTGTTCTTATTCTTTACAATTTCTTCCGAAGATGTTAACATGATTTATTGAAAAAGGAAATAAACAGCATAAAACAGGGTGCTGTTGAATTAATACTATTTTTAATATTATTTGATACAAGGGAATGAACCACCTCGCATTCATCATTTTGCTGACCCGATGCTACCGTAAATCCATATCTTCGTATAGAAATGGCTACACAAAATGAGGTTAGCCGAAGGACTTTCATTACTGAAGGTAATTTTTTCATAATATGTAATAGATTTTTGCATCTTTATATCTATTTTCGCTGAGTCTGAAACACCATGTAAGGAATTTCGAAGAACGACTAAAGAAACGACTAAAGTATTCGAGTATACACGTGCGTCAAATTCATTTTCATACAATATCCTAACCGCACAGAAGGCAAAGGATAAATATAACACCAACAACAAAAAGCAACAAGGATAGCTAATACACAATTTGCATATATTTATCCATCAAATTGATGGATGCTACTCCTAATGTACAAGTAAATTGCGTATGGTACAGTGCGCAAACCGTTGAACTTGTCAAAGGCCGAAGGATGGATGCTTTGTGGTAAAGCAGAAGGATCTTCAAATGTAGATAATGTATGTAAATGCGATAGTGTATGTGAGCAGCTCAGTCATAGCAAACCAGGTGTGGTTATATTTCTAACAAATGTTGTACCTATGCATCCCTTCCCCAACCCCAATCACTCTGCTGTACTATATTTACATTCAATTTGCTTACTGAATATGTGGTCTAATGATATGTACCTACATATGTAACAGCCAAATGTACACCTTAACTACCTACGAGCTCTTTAAATTTAAGATTTTGAGTTTCTTTTGTATACTTGTTTAAGAAGAATAAGTAAGGAACTCTAAGTTCGGGTAAACCGAACATCAAATAACCAGCGGTAGTTTTCATATGATTTTCGAAATATTCTATTTCGGAAGTGGGCGTGGTTCAATTACATCAGGTATACTTCCTATTATGCTAGTATACCTTGTACCAATTGTATGACCCATCAAATTTTTAAATATGCCTCCCTGAAAAAGAGCGGTGCCACGCCTACTTTTAAAAGTTTATCAAAAAATCACAATAGAATTACTAGGCGGTTCATCCTACCAAACTATATCATTTTAGCCATTTCCGTTACCAAATTATATCAATTGAGGTGATTTTCGAAGGTTTCGAAATCGAAAGTGGGCGTGGTTGGAGAGCGACTTTATCCAATTTCATCAGGTATACTTCCAACGATACCACCATGCTTTGTACCAAATTCCATCATTCTATCGTAATCAGTTTTAAAGTAACGCCAGTCAAATTGTCCAAAATGCCTCTCTTAAAAGTGGGCCTTTGTGAATTAAGGTAACGATATGTAGGTGGCGTGACACCTCCCATACAAATGAAATACTTCATAGTCGATATCTCTGGAAGTATTTATGATAGACCACTTAAATTTGGTTAGGGGTTTTATGAGATCGATCCCTACCACCTCCAAAAAAACTGGGGATAACGAAAAAGAGGGCGTGGCACCTCCAATACGAATGAAATACTTCATAGTCCATATCTCTGGAAGTATTTAGGTTAGACCACTGAAATTTGGTGAGGAATTATATGAGATTAATCCCTATTACCTCCAAAAAAAAAAAAAAAATAGCTATAGGGACCGGATTAGAGAAACATGCAGGGAAATAAATTTGTGGCAGGACAACGTCTGCCGGGTGACCTAGTAATTTAATAGTTCTGACGGTGTTCCTTCCCAACACACAATGTTCAACTTTTCTTTATAGTTTTCAAGTTAATATCCAACATATTCTCCAATCTCCATCCTTTAATAGTCATATTAAATTTAAAGGGCTTAGCTAAAATGTATGTATGTAAATACAAATTTTTATCAACTAATTCATGGCGTATTAAATTATAATAAATATAGTTTAAAAAAACTAAAACTCACGCTTTTAGAGAGTACAGAACTAAAAAGTTGAAGATAATTTTAAAAACCCTACACAGTTGTCCGCTGTGTTTCATAATCTTCGTTTTTTATTTAAATTATTTTTACCTTTTTAGTTAAATGTGTTATGAAGTAATCGATATATATCGAAATATACCGCAGTGCAAACGAAACCTCTGGACTTCCACTTTCGTTTGATACCCATATTGTTAGGAAATTTTAAGGCATTTGGCCTCAGATTTTGACAATAACTCAGTTATCGATTAATTTAACGAAATATATCGAAGTCCAAATGAAACCTGGGGCCTTCCCCTTTCGTTTGATACCCATATTGTATGGAAATTTTAAGGTTTTCGGGCAACCACATTTTGAGCGATAACTCAGTTATCGATAAATTTATCGAAATATGTCGATGTCCAGGTGAAACCTGGGGCCTTAACCTTTCGTTTGATACTCATATTGTAGGGAGTTTTTTAGGTTTTTGGGCAATCATATTTTGACCGATAACTCAGTTCTCGATAAATTTATCGAAATATATCGAAGTCCAAATGAAACCTGGGGCCTTCGCCTTTCGTTTGATAGCCATATTTTAGGGAATTTTTTAGGTTTTTGGGCAATCATATTTTGACCGATAACTCAGTTATCGATAAATTTATCGAAATATGTCAATGTCCAAATGAAACCTGGGGCCTTCGCCTTTCGTTTGATACCCATATTTTAGGGAATTTTTTAGGTTTTTGGGCAATCATATTTTGACCGATAACTCAGTTATCGATAAATTTATCGAAATATATCGAAGTCCAAATGAAACCTGGGGCCTTCCCCTTTCGTTTGATACCCATATTGTAGGGAAATTTTAACGTTTTCGGGCAACCACATTTTGACCGATAACTCAGTTATCGATAAATTTATCGAAATATGTCGATATCCAAATGAAACCTGGGGCCTTCGCCTTTCGTTTGATACCCATATTGTAGGGAATTTTTTAGGTTTTTGGGCAATTATATTTTGACCGATAACTCAGTTATCGATAAATTTATCGAAATATATCGATGTCGAAATGAAACCTGGGGCCTTCACCTTTCGTTTGATACCCATATTGTAGGGAAATTTTAAGGTTTTCGGGCAACCACATTTTGAGCGATAACTCAGTTATCGATAAATTTATCGAAATATGTCAATGTCCAAATGAAACCTGGGGCCTTCGCCTTTCGTTTGATACCCATATTTTAGGGAATTTTTTAGGTTTTTGGGCAATCATATTTTGACCGATAACTCAGTTATCGATAAATTTATCGAAATATATCGAAGTCCAAATGAAACCTGGGGCCTTCTCCTTTCGTTCGATACCCATATTGTAGGGAAATTTTAAGGTTTTCGGGCAACCACATTTTGACCGATAACTCAATTATCGATAAATTTATCGAAATATGTCGATGTCCTAATGAAACCTGGGGCCTTCGCCTTTCGTTTGATACCCATATTGTAGGGAATTTTTTAGGTTTTTGGGCAATCATATTTTGACCGATAACTCAGTTCTCGATAAATTTATCGAAATATATCGAAGTCCAAATGAGATCTGGGGCCTTCACCTTTCGTTTGATACCCATATTGTAGGGAATTTTTTAGGTTTTTGGGCAATCATATTTTGACCGATAACTCAGATATCGATAAATTTATCGAAATATGTCGATGTCCAAATGAAACCTGGGGCCTTCACCTTTCGTTTGATACCCATATTGTAGGGAAATTTTAAGGTTTTCGGGCAACCACATTTTGAGCGATAACTCAGTTATCGATAAAGTTATCGAAATATGTCAATGTCCAAATGAAACCTGGGGCCTCCGCCTTTCGTTTGATACCCATATTGTAGGGAATTTTTTAGGTTTTTGGGCAATCATATTTTGACCAATAACTCAGTTCTCGATAAATTTATCGAAATATATCGAAGTCCAAATGAGATCTGAGGCCTTCACCTTTCGTTTGATACTCATATTGTAGGGAAATTTTAAGGTTTTTGCGCAATCATATTCTGACCGATAACTCAGATATCGATAAATTTATCGAAATATGTCGATGTCCAAATGAAACCTGGGGCCTTCACCTTTCGTTTGATACCCATATTGTAGGGAAATTTTAAGTTTTTCGGGCAACCACATTTTGACCGATAACTCAGTTATCGATAAATTTATCGAAATATGTCGATGTCCAAATGAAACCTGGGGCCTTCACCTTTCGTTTGATACCCATATTGTAGGGAATTTTTTAGGTTTTTGGGTAATCATATTTTGACCGATAACTCAGTTATCGATAAATTTATCGAAATATATCGATGTCCAAATGAAACATGGGGCCTTCCCCTTTCGTTTGATACCCATATCGTAGGGAAATTTTAAGGTTTTCTGGCAACCACATTTTGAGCGATAACTCAGTTATCGATAAATTTATCGAAATATGTCAATGTCCAAATGAAACCTGGGGCCTTCGCCTTTCGTTTGATACCCATATTGTAGGGAATTTTTTAGGTTTTTGGGCAATCATATTTTGACCGATAACTCAGTTATCGATAAATTTATCGAAATATATCGAAGTCCAAATGAAACCTGGGGCCTTCCCCTTTCGTTTGATACCCATATTGTAGGGAAATTTTAAGGTTTTCGGGCAACCACATTTTGACCGATAACTCAGTTATCGATAAATTTATCGAAATATGTCGATGTCCAAATGAAACCTGGGGCCTTCGCCTTTCGTTTGATACCCATATTGTAGGGAATTTTTTAGGTGTTTGGGCAATCATATTTTGACCGATAACTCAGTTATCGATAAATTTATCGAAATATATCGATGTCCAAATGAAACCTGGGGCCTTCCGCTTTCGTTTGATACTCATATTTTAGAGACATTTTACGGTTTTTGGGCCACTGGGGCTTAGACGGAACAAGAGACTCATACATACAAGCAAGCAAACAAACAAACAAAGAACCAAACATACAAGTGAACCTAATAAAAGCGTGGTAAAAATCATGGTTTATTTTTTTCGGTATTTATTTTCAGAGTCGCATTCATACCTTTGAGTCCAATTAGAGAATCCCATTTGAGAACAAGCTGAAAACTATCCCTTTTTCAACTTGAGAAACAGCGTTTTTTTTTTCATATAAAAAGCCGGGTTTGCTTAGAACGCTATCATTCTTAATTTTATTCGGTGTTGAGAAAACACGCCTGAAGTTAGAGAAGTCGCTTAGTTCTCAACTTGAGATCTTGCCTCTTCAAAACTTCCATTTTCAAGTCTTCCTTCTACGGTTGCATGAAGATGCTAAGGTTATTCAAGGCGTCTATGTAGTTTTACGTAAGATCACAACGGGCTTTATATAACTTTCACTCAGCCTAACCTAATCTTAGAAACTTTGGGATTGCTGCCTTTTCGAGACACAACTGGTAAGATGAGCAACGTATCTGCGTCTATAAAATAAAGGACTTTGCATAGACGTCGACGTTATAGTCGTAGTAGGTATCTTGGCCCAGGAAGTGCCGGTTAGATTTACATGAAAAATGAGTGAGACCAAAAAGTAGTTTGAGGTGTAGGTACTCCCAGCTTATACATACGTGTCAGACTCGAAAATGTTAAGACAATATTTGTCAGTTGACAAAATTTTGGAAGACCCTGGTAGGTATCCTTGCTAACAAAAAAGATGGATTGAACGTTGGATATCGTTGTAGGTGATGAACCGGAACTTGACTGCAAACACACAGAGAAAATTGAGCCGGTGATGGATAATAATTTACAGTGATTTGGTCATATCAACCAAAATATAGTAATATCAATCAAAATATCTGTTGATTCAATCAAAATCACGGTAAATTCTTATCAATTCCCAGCTCATTTTTCTCTGTGAAGCTTATACGGCTATGAAAAATGTTGTTGAGCAATACAAACAGCTCCACCTAGATTGAGAAGGACTACCTATATGTAATACGGAACATTGCATTCTCAACTACAAATTTACAATAGCAGCGCTACCAGATTTAAAAGAAAAAAACACACGAAAATAACTTACCTAGCTGCAAAATAAATGCTTTCAAGTACAAAATAAAAGTTTGGCGAACACTGATTTCTTATAACAACACTTAAATTTCTTCGAGAGAATACTGTGCAGACCTCCAATAAATAATTGCCAAATAAAAGAAAAAAGGGACAGTAATTTCGATTTAGGGGTTGTAAGCGCTTGTCACCTTTCTACAGCCAAAGGTTCAACGATTTTTATTGCAGTTTCGTTATAGTGAAATTGAATTCGGTTCAGGTGTGCGCCACGTAAACGGGGCTGCTGCTTTGAATATGTAAATTAGTTATGAATGGATGTGAAATTAGAGAATCCTTTCACTGCATTTTTACACAGGCACAACGCTTTTCCTTTCTTTTGTATGTTTCGGGTTATAGAATAAAGAAACTTGACGGCTATGCAAATCATGATTTATGGGAAATCGAAGAAAGGATGAAAAGGTCTGACAGTTATATTTATGTTGCAAGTAAGCATTGATTTTTTCACATTTACATTAGATCACGAAACGATCGAATGTCGTGAAATGCTGCAAAAATTTGCATGTGAATGCGGCGAGGACGACGATAACATAGGCGGCAACGATCAACCCATTATTGTTGATTTGCGAGCGCTGTCACACTGCGCATCTATAAGGGCCACAATTAGTCACGTATGGTGCAAACTGTGAAAATTAATATTTTCGCGATTGAGCAGCTTTTGCGTATGCGCAATAACCTTGCAGCGTTTGTATGCAAATTTATGGCGGGAAACATAGAACGTGCAAAACGTAAAACCAGTAGCTGATTGTAGCTGACATTTGGCGGCATAGTTTATTAATTGAATTATTTTACGAATATTATTAATGTTTCTACATTAACCTATACATATCCCGATGTATGTATCTAGTTACCTATTTATATTTATCAGCACAAATAATTGCTTATGTTTTATGAACATACCTAAAGCGTTGTCAGACCTATTGTTGATTTTGCGCTCGACTCTCGTACATATTTTTATATTTTGCTAGGAAGCTAAAGAGACTGCAATTTCCTACTCTTATCTCAATTTATTTATCAGTTACATTTAGTCAAGTTGCGCTTCTGAACCAACTTGTTGACTGCGAAAGAAGCAGCCTTCACTTTACCAATAGGCGTCTTAACGACGTGAACCTGAATTTGACAGTAGATGCATAAATCCTTATTTTGTTGTATTTAGTAGTTCCTGTTGAGGTTGCATTGCACTGTGGGACACCGATAGCTATAGCTAACATTTTTTTAGATTTCCTACCAATCATACGTGGCTGGGACTAGGGCTGGGTGGTAACAGTGTTGAAAATGATTCCAAAACTTGTTTAAGACTGAGACCGCTCTCAGTGGTGTTTGCGAAATCCTAGCATATAAATATTCTGAGATATTGGAAACATTCGATTCTTGGGTGCCCTGTGATAGGTTAAGGATCTTTGGACCAGTTATTCGGCTACATATACTCAGAAAAAAGAATTTCCTTGAAACCACAACACAGTTTTCTTTTTTTCAATTATTATTTTTTACTTTTCCTAAGAACAAAGAAATGAGTACTTAATGGTAGGTAATTGGGTTTCCCTAAAACTGAGTCAAATATTTTACTTGTTTAAACGACCCATGTCTTTGAAGCCATTTAAAGGAAATTTTTCCAAGTAATAAGTTATTTTGTTGAACGTTTTTTTCTGAGTGTTGATTTTGCGGATTTTTTCTTCCCGATCAAACCGCCAACCTTCGAAGGAATGCAATTGATCGAGCTGAGCTTTCGTAATGTTTTTATTGCGCAATATTTCGTATAAGCCAAAAAGGTGTACTTAAAAATAAATTTTTAGACTATATTAACAGCGCTATCCCACAGTGCTCGACGACGTTATGCACTTGTATACCATCATTATCGCGTTGATTTATTGGCCATATTTATATGAATAATTGCCAAAGAATGAATGTCCGCTATATCGTCTCTGTTGTATGCATATGAAAGCTAGAGCCACTACTGTCTACGCGCCTATATCACATACTCTTCTCAATCATTTTAGTACGCTTCCGCATGCCGCATACCTCATACTTCATATACGTAGTAACTGCCAAATACATGAGTGCATCGCCTATCGTCTGGATGGCTTTTACGACTTTCAAAGATGCAAGCAAGTAAGGAGTTATAAGAGCTAAGTCCATCAACCCACATACATACGTACGTACCTACAGTCATGGACGGTTGTGAAACTATTTTAGTTGTTGAGGCTTTTGTACTCATATGTGTTCATATGTGTCTGTTTTTAGTTATTATAGTGGAACTTTAATTACTATCATCATTTTGCTTATCATCAGCACTATTTTTAGTCTCCTCTTACTGCCCATTACTAAAGCTTCTGTATTCCGCACCGGAAGGCAGTCATAACTTGAACAAATATGCAGTTCTCTAGAGTCAAGTTAATGATATTTCCCGTAATTTATGTTCGTACTAGTGACATTGTTGTCTGTAAGTTTTTTACATCAAAATTGCTTTTCTTATTTTTAGAATTACATTTTGTAATGTGCAAACCGTGAGGTATGTGCAGGAATTCAACTGACACATATTGACAAAATAGATTAAAAGAAAAACTCGGTAAAATCATAGATTCGGTTGGAAGCGAATGTTTCAGACTTTCGGCAACTCCACCTGCAAATAATTTAGGTGAGTAACAGGTTCCAACAACTCCGTCAGGTTTGGAAGAACTTCTCCGAGGCATTGGAAACCAAACTAGTCTACAGCAAGGCTACCACTTTAAAGGAGTTATAACACAGTAAAAAATGAAATATTACTTTTAACACCAGTCGGTATTGAAATTAAGCCTTTTTGGAATTAAATTTGAGTTTTAATACTAAATAGTATTAATTTTTTTAAATTCCAAATAGTTTTAAAATAATACCTAAATAATACTAAAGCGCTCTCTCTATAGCGCTTTCTCTCATTATAATGTTTTAGGTACTATTTGTTTAAAAACAAAGCCTGAAAAGTATTAAATTAATTATTTTTTAGCATTAAATTAAGTCCGGTGGTTTGTTCTTCAGAGCACGCGATTCGTCGCTATTGCGATACTACATTAAGAACAACAGTGCAATTAGACGCTGACAAAAATAAGTACTCGATGGCTTGATAGTAGACATCTCCGTTCAGCATTCAATAAATTGTGAGTTCGACTCTCGGTAAAGGCAATATAATAAAACTGTGTAATTTGTTTTTTTTTGCCTGAGAGAATCTTCGACTGAATTCCTCTCTTTCTTAATTAGACCGAATATGGTATTAATTTAATACCTTTCGGCGTTGTTATATATAAACACCAAAATGGTATTAAAGTTAGACTTTTCTTTTTACTGTGAACTTTTATAAACCAGCGAATCACTCTTGCCAGCAAGTGCTACTTTGGAATGAGTATAAAATCGATAATCGACTGAGAAATTCGGGAATTATTGATTTGAGTCCGGTCGATCCCAGGTTGGTGACTGCCGTGCCGCCCCGCCGGGCAATTTTTGTTTCTCGGTTGCATCTAACTTTAACGGGGCCTGATATTGTTAATTTTATTCTGGTTAAGCTTAGTCTTACAAGTTGTATTAATATTAGCGTACATAAATTTGTTTTTAAGTATGAGCGGGACTTTTCAGCATTTAATAAAAAGACTAGTATGTAACCCCCGATAATCGGGTGTGTTCGCTTATTACCCCTGCATTGCTTTTGTAGTCAAAGTAGCGCAAAATCATATGTACTTACATACATACATATTTAAATTTTTTTTTTCAATATTTGTCTATTTCGACTGAAATCCATGCTAGCATTGTATGTACATATGTATGTATATACATTTACAAAGCATGTTAATAGTGCCATATAAAGAGCTTGGGTACAAACTTTAAACGCTAATTTCTCATGAACAAATTAACCTATTGGAATTGTTATAATTTTTTGCAAACATGCTCATGATAAGCTTTCATCTGATATACATTTCGTTTATATACGTATTGTAGTTTAGTCTAGCTAAGCGCCGTGTTTTAGAATAATAATATAGATTATACAAACATTTTAAAGACAACGTTTATAATTTGTAGTGTCAACGTGTCCTCAATTTAATTCCAAGTTCCTAGGTTACCGGGAAGTTGGTCAAAAGTCGATCACAAAATTCCCTACTTCAAATTAGTTTTCGAAATATCTCCATCCGTGCGCCACCTACCGGAATTGGTTTGATGAGGGATTGCATTGTCATCGGGTTGTGACAAATGTGTCAATTTTCAAGTCTCTAACTATCCTGGAAGTTACTAAAAATCGATCGCGTGTCTTTTAATTTTTTTTTTAAGATTTGCAATTATATAGACCAACGTGCCATCTATCGGAATTTAGATTTTTACTATTTGTAGTGCCGCCGTTCCCTCAGTTTAATGATATGTGGTATTAAGTAAAGTTTTTACAAACTGTAAAAGGCTACAAAGTTTAAAAAAACTTGAATTATTGTATTTGTTGGTTGTAACCTGCCAAAAAAATAAAAATAAAAATGAAATAAAGGTTTCAATAAAATGAATGCTCTACAATAATATTTTATATTATTATTATTATTATTATTATTATTATTATTATTATTATTATTATTATTATTATTATTATTATTAACTGATATACATTAGCGCATTAAGATTAAATCTTTTATTGCCCAATACAAACAGAAAACTTATGCATAAGTACAATTATAAAATGTAAAAAAAAAAAAAATAAAAAAAAAAAAAATGAAGTAAATATAAGAGTATATAAATAAAAATAAAATTAAACATAATGACATCGGGATAATTTATCAACTATAACAACTGTTTACAACTTGGAACGTTTTTAAAAATAAAAGCAATAAGACACAATTTAAAGTACCACTTTATGCGATTTTATCACTAAAATACTCAAAGATGAGTCTTTTAAAATTATTTTCTCGCATTGAGTTTCTCAAAGACTGAGGAATGGAGTTCCATAGCCTGATACCATTAATAAAGAAAAGCTTGGAAGAGGTTAAGTAATTGAACTTTGGCAGAATAAGATTGGAGGAGCGTGTGCTTTTAGAAAACGTAAGCTTATCATACAAATAACCCGGCCTTTTTTAAACTAGCAATTTAAACATAAAGATGCAATTGCGCGCTTTGATAAAGTTTATAAGGTCACATCCAAGTATAGAGTTTCTCAGCGTAGATAAGTGATCAAATTTCTTCAAACCATGCACATATCTAGTGGCATGATTAAAAGCAATACTGAGTTTATGAAGAGAGCCAGCATCTAAATTGCTATACACGACCTCAAAGTAGGTTATATAGGGGACAATTAGACTCAGAATAAGCTTTTTCTTCATATCAGAAGGTACAAATACTGATGACAATCTAAGGCAACGCAAAGTGTAATAAATTTTTCCTACAACTTGATTGACGAGGTCCTCACAGGACAACTTAGAGTTTATTACAAAGCCCAGATTTTTTACTTTTTCGACCAACTGAAGTCTGGCCGAACCAATATAAAGGTGTGGGATATTGGAAAACTGGATTTTATCTTTGAATATAGGGAGTACATATGACTTTTGAGCATTAAGACACAGAAGGTTTGACCTTGACCACTCCATAATCGATCGTAAGTCCTCATTCAACCTATCAGTTAAATCCTGAACCATACTAACATGGCTAGAGATGTGTAATTGCACATCATCAGCGTAAGCATGCTGTCGAACATGAGAGCAGACATTAAAAATATCATTAAAAAAATACTGAAGAGAAGGGGACCCAAGACAGAGCCCTGTGGTACTCCAGTCCTAGTATACCCCACCTCAGACAAACTGTTGTCAATTTTAACCTTTTGAGTTCTATCAGTGAGATAGCTTTTTACAAGGTTAACTGCATTCTTATCAAATCCCAAGCATTTGTGTAGCTTATCACATAGAAGGCTGTGGTTTACAGGATCAAATGCCTTTGACAAGTCCAAAAGACACAAAAGCGTGACATGACCCTTGTCAAACTCCTGACGGATATCATCCAGTATTTTCGTAACAGCAGTCGAGCAAGAGTGAGCTTCTCTAAAACCCGATTGAAAAGGACTTAGGAGATTATTTTTCTCAATAAACGCGGTAATTTGATTCGCCATTAATATCTCAGATACCTTAGACAGGCTGGTCAGTATGCTTATAGGTCTGAAATCGGAGGGCTCAGTAGCCCCAGTTTTCTTAGGACGGGGGGTAACAGTTGCTTCTTTCCATGCGGCAGGGAAAGTCGAAGTAGTAAAGCAGTGATTTATAAGGTGAGTAAAACAGCTTAAAATGTTCGATTTTGCTTCCACAGCGTCCCAAGTTTACTGGTGCCATATGGCATCAATTTCGCGAAGATATGCCAATATGGGTATCAAATGAAATGCATTTTCACCGTATTTCAACGATGGCATAATTAAGCAAGGCTGAAGCCTAATGTTGCCACCTAACCGACCACTATTTCGGTTGCCTCATGACCCATTTGGATGAAATTTCATTACAGGGTTGGTATAGGTTAGGTTCAAGTGGATGCCGTACAGGCACACTTAGGCCAGTTTTGAAAGGCCCGTTGGGATACCACCTACACAAGGAAAGTCAGTCCCGGGGCCTGGCCATATGGAAAATCCCTGAGTTATTGGGATTTTCCACATAGCAGAATCCCGGGACTGACACTCCTAAACCGACACCGTTACTCCTCCTCGAACCACTTAGATTACTTTATGAAGGGCATCAAAAATTTTACGTCCAGTTCCGCGATCTGGCTTAGGCTATCCAGGTAGGGAACTCCGAAAAAGCGCGTTCTCTCGCCGCTTAAAGCCGGGCAGTTGCAGATGAGGTGCTCCACTGTTTCCTCCTCCTTACCATCTTTGCAACTCCTGCAGCATCGTCGCTAGGGCACACCTAGCCTTTCTGCATGCCTACCAATGAAGCAGTGACCGGTTAATACCCCTATCAATATGGAGATTTCCCTCCTAGTTAGGGCACAAATGCGTATAGACCTTTTAAGATCCCATTTTGGCCAGGTTTGTTTCGATATCCGGCACCCTGGGGATTGCAGCCATCTTTCGTTGGCTTGACGGAGTGTGTGCTCCTTCAGCATTAGTTTGCATGTGGCAAACGGGATGCCTAAGCGCTCTTTATCCTGAAGAACCTGCTTGGTCATGCCCTGCCTGGCAAGCTCGTCTGCCTTACAGTTACCCTCAATGTCCCTATCTCCTGAAGAGATCGACGACATCTGAGCGTCAGTTCAGAGTTGAACGTGTATGAGCCAAGGGATTTGATGGCCGCTTGGCTATCGCTGAAAATAACGATATCTTCTCCGATAACACGTTTGCTTATCCATGCCTCGGCGTCCAAGATTGCCGAGACTTCCGCCTGGAAGATGCTACAATGATCAGGTAGTCTGAAGGAGTGCTCAAGGTCCAAATCCCTTGAATAATCCCCTCCTCCAACTCTGCCGTCCAACATCGCGGGTTGGTATGCTTCATTATATTTTTTTCTACCTTGGTGTTACCACTTGCGGTATGTTACGGGGTTGCCACCTATTTGGTGTTTTGAAAATCTCTTTTGGAAAGCATATCGTCGGTGTTTATGCAAAACAACGAAACGAACAAATGCAAAACCACGTAAATGCAGTCACTCACATTTTACAGGAGAGACAAAAAACGGTTTAACTTTTGTACGAGCCACTATGTGGTGGGTCAAATTCAAATGTCGTTTTTTTGACATTCTTTTGCACAAACCCCTACTTTTTTGTCACTTATGAATGGATCCGGGTACCCAGAAGCCCTGCTAAGCAAACCTCATTTTTTACCAAAGTGTCACTTACGTTGTTTTGCATAATCACCGACGATATACTGTTGGTAGATTTGGTGACAAATTCGAGGAATACCGGTCACCCAGGTACCTATAAGTATCATTTTTATTCATTTTGTTTTATTTTATGTTGATTTCGTTTCATCGGAAAAAAAATGTACACTTGCACGTTGAACATGTTTACACCCTTGCACAGAACACTGTAAAAGTGTGATAAAAGTGTACCCGTTTTACCTGATCCTGCTATCGATAAAACGAACAAAAAACACTAGCCCCTTTGCTGCGCTATGTGTATGAATAATTAGGTTTCGCTTATTATTGCAAAATCCAATTTATTTCACCAAATTTATCTGTCAAATAAAATTTTCGTCAGCTGGTTTTCAGCGCAACCAGCTACCCTGTCAAATCTTCAGAGGGTAAAAAGTGTGAGATTTTTACACTTCTGAAGTGTACATTTTTAGGCAACGAACATATCATGTTTGACGTTTTACCTTCATTTTGCAAACGAAAACGGAAAATTAAGAGTGTAACAAAAATGCGCATTTCTTTGATGAAACGAAATCACCATTAATTAATTATATTTTAGTTTATTCTATTCAAGTTTTTTTTATTAAAACGCCAGAAAATCCGTTTGCGCGAACTAAGATTAAAACCAGGAATAATACTTACTTATAAATATTACATATATTGCATAACTTTAGGCGTTTCTTGTTGCATATAATCGGTTCTCATAATTTTTCATATGTAGCTATTTCAAATGATAAACAATGCATACTTTTAGGCGCTCTAACTCAGTGAACATTATATCACACGCAAAAAGAATATTCGGTATACAAGTTACAAAATGAATTGCCATAGGATTTTGCACGCCAGCAACTACAGATGATTTTACATATATACCTACAAAAAAATCAAAGTCATCCCTTAAACGGAGAATATTAGAACAATACCATATTACGCGCTTAGCGACATCTGTTTGAATTCGCATGCAACTAAATAAAGCGTTAGATTTTGTTATACGGGTGAAAGTAATTTGCATAGAAAAGAGAGTCGGCAAGGCAGTGCAACAGGAAGCATCGACTAACCTAGCAACTGAAATAGAATGAAAAAAAAAACAGTTAAGGGTTCTGGTAGTGATCTAATAAGAATTCAAACGTACATATATTTTGAATGATTTCGCAAACAAATTAGAAAACTTCTGTACAACACTATTTACGAGTAAGTTGAAACATTTCTTTTTGCGTACGTAATTACTTAATCATTATGTGACCACTTATTAATGTTATAAATATGAGTTTGTAAACATGACTGAAAGCTATGATTGCTTAGCGCTTCTGTTGCCTTACTCAAGCTTCAAAAGCTGTCGAATATTAAAAAGTAATTAATTTGAAAATTATTCGTAATTACCGCTGACAATATATAATTTTCATAAATAATGCTTATGGCGCAGGGAGTCTTTTACACACCGAAAACAGCCCAGTTGCATGAGCCAATGAAAATTTCACTGCAAAAGTTTTTTGTACGCCGTAGCAGTAGAAATGAAAAAAAGTAATTTATACCTTCTTCTATAGTTGCAAAAGTGTGCACATGTACTTAAGTTAATATATATGTAAGTACACATCAATTTAGAGGCGCTTGCTTTCGACCCACGACACGTTAATAATTACACCAATAGCCAAAGCCACAGCCGCAGCAACAGCTGCCACTGCCTTTAAAAAAGGGGGTAGGTAGGTATGCATACTTTACCGCTAACTTGAAATTATCTACTGGTTATTGTAAGCACCGTTTGCATTTAACTCGTTTCTTAAGTATCTTATTTGCCACTTAACTTTTTTTTGCTGGATTTGCTGTCTTATTTTTTGCTTGCAACATTTACAAAGTACATAATCGATAAACATTACACTCGATCGCTTCGCAAAGCATATAAACGTGTTCAAACATTGGTAGATGTCTAAAAGATTTATGTATGGGTGAATGCACTGGCGTGAGACAAAAATTGATCCTAAAGGATGAGCAAAAGAAACATTTCAGTAATGCTTGACCTCGAAAAACGAGGTTCTGGGTCCCCTTTAAAATGTTTCCTTTATAGCAGATCAACCATTTTCTAATAAAACCATATTTCACGAATTACAACCACTGCTCAATGATTTGGGACTGAGAGGGGAATATTCGGTCTATAAATTGACTAGTTAGCCCGGCTGAATGATTTCCTCTTGGGTGTAAAAGCTGACATCACCCGTTTACATGAAATGCAATGAATAGGGCGATGCATGGACCAAAGTGAGAATATTGTGCCAAAAGCGACACCGTTAGATTTGCTTGTTTTGACAGAATTTGCTTGTTTTGACAGAATCAGCTGTTTGCTACGTCATAAGTTGCCACAGAATTGCCACCATACTCTACTTTTACCGCTGGTGTGATTTCAAAAAACTGTGTGGTGACGGCAACCATGACCGAATTTAAGATGGCCGACTGAGCAGCGTAGTAGTGACGTCATACGCTAGCTGGGGAAGTCATGGGCCCTATGGCGATGCGTGGAAATTAGGAATCTTACCTGCGTTTAACGGGACTGTATCGAGAAAGTGAAAATACGCTCGGTTTAACTTTCATATTGTCAAAGGAGGAGTGTCCTAAAGAACAAGCATTGCACCCTTGCCCCCCCCCCCCCCCCCCCCACTCCCCAACAAAAAAAAAAACGGAACCGTTTGCTGGACGTCTTTAGTCTCATAAAACTCAGTTTTCACGCTATAACATCTTGTAATAAGAATAGCAGTTGCCACCGACTTTGTCTCCCATATAGCGGGAGAAAATATAGCCAATGGCGGGAGGGCTTATCCAAAAAATAAGCTGCCAAAGTTTTGGCGGAAATACGTCCTACGGACATGGAGTCTTAAAAAAGAACTTGAACAATAAAAAATATGCCGCACCCCTCGAAAATAAATGTGTTACCTACAGAGAGAGACCCAACATTCACTGATATTCAAAAGCGAATCGAGGAAAGTAGAAAAGCAAAGCAAATAGTATGAGTGCAATAAGCGAGGAGCAATATTCTCGGTCAACAGACTGAAATCTTTGTCAAACAATTTGAAGGTAACATTGTCTCGAATTATAGATACAAATTTTGATATATGATAAAAAAAAAAAAAAACGGATGTCAAATAACTAAGTTAGAATTTAAATATCATAAGCTTTAAATTTAGGGGCGGAATTTTCGGTCCCGACCTTCCATTAACATAAAAGTATTAACAAAAGCAGGGGTTTTGAACCCCTTCTTTGACCATGCATTTAAATCTATGTGTGTATTGTTAATCATATATCTAGGTAATATTAAAACGGGCATGTGCCACGCTGCATTGCTCAGTCCTGCACAGCCGCGTTGGATTTGTTGATTGCCTGTTAATTTCGGTTATCGATCGCTTGCTTTTTTGTGTTGATCCTCATAGCGATTAACCGCATTATAGCGCTTCCCGGCAACTTTCTTGAGAAGGTAAATATTTAAGTAGTCTTGCGAACAAACATACATTTGAACAAGCATACAAACATTTTCAGCAACAAATGTACATTGGATAGCCAAGCTGAACACCTTGATCGACAAATTATCTCCTCTTTATCCGGGGTGCCAGCAATTTTCGGGGTATAATCGTGTTGTAAACGTGCTGTTTTTCCCATCTTACTGTTTGTTATTCTCCCTATCATTACATACATGCGCGCGATCGATTAACAATTTGGTTCAATGCATTAGCTTTGGCTTCGATGATTTTGACTTTGGCTTAAACAAACACAATTTGTGTCTGTAAGCAGGTCGAGCGGAATTACAGCAAACATTAGCTTACGTACTACTAGAATATGTGTATGTGTGAGCGTGTGCGAAAATGGCCAAACCGCTTAGTCGCATGCCCCGCTGAATTGCGGTTGTTGGCCACATTCATCAAATCATCAGGCCGTCGAATGCATTACTTCTCGCTTCGACTGTCGAATGTCTGAATGTCGGCTGTCGATCGCATTGTTGTGTGGAATTTTCGTGCCGCAGCTCAATCAATAAAATACACAACAGAAATTCGCTCTCACATTCACATCAAATTAAATGTAATTACTTTTGACGAAACAAACAACTCGCAACGTTTCGAATGTGAAGGAAGTAAGTAAGAGGCATAAAATACGTGTATGGGCATTTCCTGAGGACGATTCTGCATGCGTGCAAAACGCTGGTCTATGCTGATGATTTGACGATCTGCCCTGATCTGAGGACCTTGTAACGTACGAGGAAAAAAGGGAAGTTCTTGCTGTCATCGAACAAGTAATCGGTAGACCTGCGTCTTGGAACCCTAATCACTTTTAATAGATACGAAGCACCTCTTCTTTTGGAAACCATGATAGCCTAGCAAGCAAATTTTGATTGAGTAGGAAATTGAGAAGAAAATTACTACTCACAGATATCACGTTATTCAAAAGCCTAATCAAAACTGTCGTTCTACATACATATATGACTCGAACACTATCAAAAGCGGAAGAGATTAAATTTCGAGTATACGAACTCCACGCGATAAAATGATAAAAAAATACTAACTAGACTAAAAATTCCGACTTCGGGATAAGAGGAATCCCTTCTTTGAGTTGAAAACCAGCTAGGCGCTTGTTCGGTGCTTTACATCGTATATACATAAATATGTTGTTAGCCGTAGTATTTTTATAAACAAAGTTTTCCCAATAAAGGCTTAGTTGAAGATTTCCAGGAAATGCCCATTGTAAGAGCTATGTAAAATATACGACCCAGATACTTACTTACCTCGTCTCGCGGTTTTATTGCACTGAGCTGTGCCCCACATGCTTCTCCCCCATTAACTGCACTCATTTGTGGATCTGTACCTACATCGTGCTGAGAAATTTCGAAATCGGGTTTTATTACTTGAGTCGTAAAGGAATAAAAAGTAAATACACATATGTACCTATGTACCTTTTACCTTATAAACGTATCTGGTGTTTGTGAGTTTAATTTTTTATGATCTCACAGTTGTTTTTATACCATTTTTGTGGTCATTATGACACAAAGTCAATGGTTTGTTTGCCTTTATATTCTACGATCCTTTCAATTAGTGATTTTATTAGCAAGACAAAGATAGGGTTGATAAATTTGGCGTTGATCGTCATAAAAGTTCTTGCGCATGAGCAAAGCACTCTGAAAAAGTTGAGTGTAAAAATTAACTTACGGTCGCCGTGGTGTAGCTGTAGTGTGCTCGACATACTACACGAAGTATTCGGGTATGTTTCACAACTCGGTAAAAGCAACATCAAAAGTTTATCTGTATAAGGTCCCCCTCGGCAGTGGAGCCATTTAAAGCACAAGTGGTATAAGTCCAGTTTTCGTTTTTTTTTTTTTTACTTAGGCATGGCACTATGTAGGGGATAATGTGTTCTATATAACACCCTAACGGGGTAACTCCTGGAACCCGTAGGAACCGAATAAATAGCAGAACTAACTTGTGAAATCATGGGTACCCCTATTTGTTGACAACACAAAACCGCCAATATCTCAGCTCGAGAAAAGGTGGACTTATACAATTTCTGCTTTAAGGGGTTCATATCTCTACCATGAAAAGCTGCTCAGCAAAAATGTATCTGCTATGCAGGTACCGTTCGAATCCGGCAAAAAACCAAAAGCAGCACAGCACAAGTTTTATGGGAAGCACGGCACGAAATAGAACTGAACTGTGTTAGTTTTCGACGCAGAGAACGAAGTGTGTTAGTCTTCGACGCAGAGAACGAAGTGTGTTAGTCTTCGATACAGAAAACTGAAGTGTGTTAGTCTTCGACGCAGAGAACGAAGTGTGTTAGTCTTCGACGCAGAAAACTGAACCGTGTTAGTCTTCGACGCAGAGAACGAAGTGTGTTAGTCTTCGACGCAGAAAACTGAACCGTGTTAGTCTTCGTTGGGAGCGACGATATATTGTCCAAACTTGCAGCAAATTGATGTATTATTTTACCTACAACGAAGTACTTAAATGCTCTCTTTCTTTATTTTATTTAGTTTTACATAATTTAATTTTATATTTTATCCTAATGTATTTTTTTATTTTTATTTTATTTCTTTATTTTAATTTATTTTTTAATTTTTTTTTTTATTTTTATTTTATTTTTTTATTTTTATTTTTTTTTTTATTTATTTTTTATTTATTTATTTTTTAGTTTATTTGTTCGAATCCGGCAAAAACCATAAGCAGCACAGCACATGTTTTATGGGAAGCACGGCACGAAATAGAACTGAACTGTGTTAGTTTTCGACGCAGAGAACGAAGTGTGTTAGTCTTCGACGCAGAGAACGAAGTGTGTTAGTCTTCGGCGCAGAGAACGAAGTGTGTTAGTCTTCGACGCAGAAAACTGAACCGTGTTAGTCTTCGACGCAGGGAACGAAGTGTGTTAGTCTTCGACGCAGAGAACGAAGGGTGTTAGTCTTCGACGCAGAAAACTGAACCGTGTTAGTCTTCGACGCAGGGAACGAAGTGTGTTAGTCTTCGACGCAGAAAACTGAACCGTGTTAGTCTTCGATGCAGGGAACGAAGTGTGTTAGTCTTCGATGCAGGGAACGTAGTGTGTTAGTCTTCGACGCAGAAAACTGAACCGTGTTAGTCTTCGTTGGGAGCGACGATATATTGTCCAAACTTGCAGCAAATTGAAGTATTATTTTACCTACAACGAAGTACTTAAATGCTCTCTTTCTTTATTTTATTTAGTTTTACATAATTTAATTTTATATTTTATCCTAATGTATTTTTTTATTTTATTTTATTTTTATTTTATTTTTTTATTTTTATTAATTTTTTTATTTTTATTTTTTTATTTTTTTTTATTTTTTATTATTTTTTTATTTTATTCTAATTTATTTTATTTTATTTATTTTAAGGGATTTTTATTTTATCATCCTTTTTCCGGATTTGACCGCCAATTTTTAAACAAGACTTTCCTATGCTACTTTCCAGTGAAACTAAAATGGGATCGGAAGGTTGTAGAAATGCATATCGGAAGGTGTCGGAGAAGCGGTATAGTAACCTCATTGATTGGTGTCAGACTCCGCTGCTAGACAAAGAAAAATTTTCATGCAAAATCAACACTTTTTTATCATGTTATAATTATTTTTCAACACTATCGATCATGTTATTTTAACATGAAGCTCATGTTGAAAACCCTAACTTCGTGTTAAATTAACATTACTTCATGTTAAATTAATATGAATTCCTGTTAAATTAACATAAATTCCTGTTAAAACAACACTATCTGCCTCGTTATCTCATGCAAATTTAACAGTTTGATAGTTTAACATGGTTCATGTTGACAAAAATTATTATGTGTGAGACATTCCATATGAAAACGTCTAATTCAAAAAGCTGGCTGGTCTCGTAAACAAATTTACACACATTTAATTTTTATAACCACTCGTTTCGGCTGGTCGAATTTCAAAGTTTGAAAAACGTCCTTTTTAGCCTTACCCTATTATTGCTGTACAAATGTTTCTATTAGAGATATCCTTACGTTCAATAGTGCATTTTAAAGGTAAACGAAAGTAGTTTGTTTAAAAGTAAACAGTAAATCATACAGCGACTACCTGGTATTAAAAACCTGGTACTGAAAATATTTAATTTTTATCCTTTTTTCCCAATTTTAGCAGTCTCTGGCGTCTTCACTGTTCTAAGTAGCCACTCAAATTTTTAAGAAATTAAGGGTAAATATCCTAGAAGAAACTAACCCATGCATCGGGCAAAAAACTCACTCCTTATAGGTAAATTATTATCTCGAAATTTGTAAGTTTTCAAAAATCGTGTTTTTCAGGCTCCAAAACGGACATGTTTCTCAAGAAATAGAAATACGAATTTCTCATGGACTCCAGTCATGACCTTTAGCTTCTGAAACCTCAACATTTCATTTTGTTATTTTCATATTAAGGGTATCGGCTGATGGATCTCCTAAACCAATATATTTTTTTTTTAAGTAAATTTACGTATATTTTTTGGAACTTTTTCAAGCAACCTTTACATAGTCTTAAAGTTGAAGCGTAAACCTTTCCAACAAACAAAAAAACCGCGTGCAATTATCTTGAAATTTTTTCCTGTTCTGCAGCCTTTACAGCAGACAAATACGTTACCTCATCGTTTGAAGCTGAATTCAAATCAAGGAAAAGCTTGTGTGCATTCTTACAAGAAGCTCACATTTCACCAAAATGCAGGTTCTGAGCTTGCCCTCCTCGCTAGCTCGAATGAGCTTGAAGCCAATAGTCTCCAATCCGCACATCCTCGAGCTGTTGACCCAGGGTTCTTGGACTCACATCCATGTCGCATTTAGAAAGCAGAGGATACTTTAGATTTGTGCAGATTTATCTGAAGCACCGCCAACATGAGAGCGCTCAGACTTCCCTGACGTACCCATATCGTCGAGGTCTGCCCCATCCCGGAGGTTGTCTCTCAACGACGAGTTGGCGTAACAGGAGCACTGCTGACTGAAGTATTAGAGATAATGCTCTCAGGATTGGTTGCTCCCCGTCCAGCAAGCTGTCTTCCATCTCCGAGCTGTTCACGTCACTTTGCGAAAGTGTTGTGGCAGGTAACATGCTTTTCGCGTCGGACTCCTCCGTTTCCTCTTGCAGTTCTTCGATATCCGAGTCCCCCGTTGCAGTGGAGATGGCAGCGTGCTCTGCATAGCCACGGTTTACGTGGATAACGATCTGACTACACTCTAATGCACTAGTCTATTGTAACTTCTAAGGGGCTCGATTGCCTCCTTATTCATGGTGAAGACCACTTGTCTAACAGGCCCTACCGCATCCCCGACCAGAGTGACACTTCAGTCCTGCGTCGGGAAGGGCGGATTCATTATCCGCAGCATCGTGAGAATCATCTCAGGCTCTGCAGGGATGGCAGGAATCCATGCCCTTGCCCTTGACCTCGATTTTTGCACCTTTGTAGACTTCACCCAGCCTTGTAGCTGCTGCCTTGTACAGTGCAACAGTTCATGCGTCGTCACACGCGACTATTTTAATCTGTCAAATAAACGTCAATAAGAGCGTTAGCGAGTTCGCTCCGGACGTGTCGCCACTGGTCTTTAGGGATGGCCAAAAGGTCGTTGCCTCCGTCAAGAATGCCTATAAGGATCCTGTCCTTAGTTACTTCGGCAAAGCTTGGTTTGCCCACTCGGGGGTGAGGTTTTAACTCCACGTCCGATCATTTGCGTTTGAAAGGGTTTCCGTTTACACTCTTTGGCACATAAGTGGTTTGGAAATCCGATATCAGAGATTGTACCAATTCCACCGACTTCCTGGAACTCGGCGACAGCGTTTCCTGCGAGACTCCCTCATATTTCTTTAGGGTCTTTGAGGCCAATCGTTTTTCCAAGTACGCAGAGCGTAGGGAAGATGTCTCCTGGGAGTCCAGACCCGTAGTTGCCATCGCGGTCGCTCCCTTCGCTGAAAGCTCAGGTGCATCTTTTTTCTCCTTTGGATCTCCGAGGCCAGTTCGTGAGACCGCTGCCACAGACGTTAAGAGATTGGTTTTAATACCGGCGATTGATGAAAGTTATTAAAAAAGGATCCAATTATAAACATTACCGTTTTATAACCTTATTTCGCACATGTTTACTGCTACCCACAAAAAGGTCATGCTTTTTAAGTTAAATTTAAAATTAATTTAATTTTCCTAATAGTTTTAAAAAATAATTGTTGTTTTTGAGCCGGGATATAGCTATCCTCACTTCTTCATAGTAAGGTGGTGGACGACCTTTCCATCGTCAGGGATTGGCAGTTTAGCAGTGAGGAGAAGTGCTCCCTCCATAATTGCTAGGATTGCTCTCCGATAGCAGGTGTGAGAGTCGAGTGGAGAAATTATCAGCTTTCTGTGTCACGCGCAGCTTCTCGACGTCAAACTTTCCTTCCGTTACTGTGCGTACTTTCTTCGCTGCACAGAGGCGTGTGCGTATCTTGGCTGCAACAAGATAATGGTCCGAGTCGATATTGGGACCGCGTAGGGTACGCACGTTTGGAACGGTGGAGTTGTGTCTGCCGTCGATCATGACATGATCAATCTGGTTTCTTGTTCTTTGATCAGGGGACATCCAGGTGGCTTGGTGTATTCGCTTATGCTGGAACCTGGTACTACTGATGACCATATTGCGGGAAGCGGCGAAGTCAATCAACCTAGTGCCGTTGGGGTATGTTATATCGTGGAGACTGAATTTTCCAACTGTAGGACCAAAGACTCCTTCCTTGCCCACCTTGGCATTAAAGTCGCCAAGCACGATTTTGATATCATGCAGGGGGCAGCGATCATAGGCTTGTGCAAGTTTGTCGTAGCATCCGTCCTTGCGTCGTCCGTCTCCTCAGTCGGCGCATATAAATGTTATGTTGAAAAACCTCGCCTTGATGCGGATCGCAGCGAGACGCTCGTCCACAGGAGTGAACGCTAGTACTTGGCGGCGAAGTCTCTTTCCCACCACAAATCCTACACCACGCGCTTTGCCGCGTGTCTGGCCACTGTATTATACGTCACAGGGACCGATGACCGTCTTTCCTTGCCCCGTCCATCGCATTTCCTGCAGGGCGGTGATGTCAGCCTTTACGTTCGCGAGGACATCAACCAGTCGGGCAGCGGTACGCTCCCTAGAAAGGGTCCGGACATTCCACGTGCATGCCCTAATATCCTTCTCATTGCCCTTACTTCGTTTTGCCGGGTCGTCAACATTAAAGGGGGTTCTCATCCGAGGCTTTTTCGATTTCTTCATTGGACTAGATTTTTTACGTGGCGGGTCCCAAACCCAGCGCACAACCCGTTTCGGGGTTTTTTTGTTTTGAAAATATTTTTACACATTTATATAGCGAGCCGCTTGCTTCAAGACAGACGCCCGCTTGCAGCCGCACCTCATGGTCAACAGACGCTGCGCAAAAGACCTCGGTGAGCCCTTAAACCAAGTATGTCAGAGTGGCCCCACCGAGGCTCCCTCTCTTTCTGTCGCGAGCCTAGAATAGCTCACGTTGCCCAGAGTGTACGAACGAGGACGCAAGAGTCGGGATTGGGCAAGGTCACACAGCAACCACACCCCAATACACTGAACAATGTCTCATATAATTACGTACATAATTATCTACTGTTGTGAGCTTGTCACATAAAATTTATTATTTATTTCATTATAACAATTACTTTCCTCGACGCTAATGGCTAGCTACGTTTGTTATTAAAGTACTAAATTGGGTATGTCTTCATAAATACAAATATATTATATATTTGGCAGTCATGTGTGGCCAGTAGCAAGTGCTATGAGTATTCATTACCATTTACTTCCTTTCAACATCACTGCCAGTTTTGTCTCAAAATCAACTTACTGTGGAAGGCGATTGATGACCAACAATGCCAATGTAATTATGTCAAAATAACACTTCGGTTAAAAATAGTCATTATCTAATTATTATTTACGCACATATGTATGTAACTGCATCAAGTGGACAGCAGCAAAAAAGCAAAAAAATTAAAAAACTTAAAAAATATTAAAAAACAAAGTAACATTAAAACTACTTTTACAGTGTACAATGTACAAATTTTCGATCAAAAAATTATTGAGAGCAAGTCTCTCTAGTTGGTGCACCGTGCCAAAATAGTCAGTGTTTTGTCTTTTCTCCATATAAGCAACTGTTATTTTTTACGAGTTGATGTCCTACGAAATGTCAATTGTCAGATTTCGACCTGCATAAACGGGGGGGTGAAATACCCCAAACGGCAATAACACAAACTTTGTTTTATTGCTCAACTGAATATGAAATAACACAAAATGTAGCAAAATTTTAAGGTTTGGTTCGGAAAGAAGTCAAATTTTGTCTTATTGCTCAAATATAGTATTTCATTTCAGACAGGATCGCAAGGGGCTCGTTGGGGCCAAGCCGCGCAAGACCCGCTGCGACCGCGCGAACCGCAGCTGCCCGAGGGCCGCGCGCCGCCCTCCCCCCCCTCGGGCATTTTTATTTAACATCTTTTGTGCCTTTTAACTTCAAACGCAATACTTTTTTATATATTTTTTGTTAACTTTGTGACAATCTACATTTAATATAAATTTGATTTAACAAAAATTTTGAAAAAATTTATAAACACAACAATAGTTCACGAAATAAGCATAGTTATGTAAAGTTTAGTAAAATGTAGAGAAGGCATCATTAACAACTGCTCGGCAAATCGGACAAATTATTTCTGTATTTCCTTCCTCAGCATTCTTTTTCATTTGCTGAAAACAGTCATTGCAAACTTTAAAATGTTTGCATGGAACAAACAAAAGTTGCCGTTCTTGTTCGTAGCATGTAATACAAAGGATATAATTTTGTTGAGGTTCGTCTACACTCTCTTCTCTTAACTCTACCTTTATCTACTTTTTTTATAACACTTGTTTTAATACATAATGGCCAGTTGAGAGTAACAAAGAATGTATCTATAATGTATGTATGTATGCTTATATATTACTGGACTTATGCTGCAGCGGTTAATCTACATATTTATACGACAAATATGCGGTGCGAACACAAAAAAGTCAGTGATGCGTTCGTATCCACTTTTTTGCCTTATTGCTCAAACGTGGGAAAACAAATTTGACTTATTTCTCAAAGTGATGCAATAACACAAATTTGTGTTATTTCACATTCAGTTGAGCAATAACACAAATTTGGTTTATTGCCGTTTGGGGTATTTCATCCCCCCTGCACAAACCAGTCATCTACTAGTCAGGATATACTAGAATTATACTAGTTGTAAAATACCAGTCCCATGCTAGTTCAACCTGGACTAGTCCGTACTAGTCCAAAAAGGACTAGTATGAATTATACTAGTTTCATACTAGTCCAAAAATCATTTAACCTGGACTAGTATGATAGCATCTCTACTTCAGACAGAAAATTCTAGTTGTATACTAATATAAAATGGATATTTTCTGAGTAGTATGAGTTCATCCAGAAAAATTTAGTTGTATACCAGTATGGAATGCATATTTCCTGACTAAGTACTATGGGTTCAGCCAAAAAATTCTAGATGTATACTAGTATTTTTCTTACTAGTTTGAGGTTTCTCTACAGGGGGGGAATAAAAAAATGTTTAAACTAAAATTGCTGTATAAGTAGGTACATAAAAAACAACGTAAATTATATAAGTTTATATAGCCAGTGGTAAGCTATGTGGGGCTTAGAAATTGTAAAAATTCACAAAAGTGGGATCAATTATAAAAATAATTTTATCAAATTATTCTTATGAGCTTTTGCGAAAACAAGTTGAAAAATGTTACAAACAATACCAATTGCGAAAATATAGTTGCAATTTGCCTGCAAGCATACCAAACAATGTTTGGTGTTATGGTTTAGCATTGCAGTTTAGAAATTCCTAATCTCCTTGGTTCGATAACCAGTGAAGGTGATGCAACATTTCTGAGCAATACAATACAAAGCAGTCTGACAAGATCCTTCAACAAGATCGAAATTGCAATCATCAAAGTTGGTATTGTTTGTAACATTTTTCATCTTGTTATCGCCAAATATTCAAAAGAATAATTTGATAAATATAACACAGCCCCACAGAAAAAAGGTGGAATGTTCTACGGAGGAGACAGTTTTAGTTTAACCTGTCTCCTCCGTAGAACATCCCTTTTTTTTTTTGCTGTAGGGCTGTGTTATTGATGATGTAGGAATTATGTTTGGTTAAATGGGAAAATATGAAAGGAGACCCCCTTCATTTGCTACCCACGCCATGTCGTGAAATCCTTTTCTATGATCACACATGGTCCACATTTATGTCGATATCTGGGAAAGTTCGCTTGCTGGCCTAAAATCTACTGCTTGCTAATAAACTCGTAAAAATATTTTCTATAGTCACACTGTCATTTCTTCTTCCTTTACCTCTTGCATTCTGTCATGTTGCCTTAGTTGGTTTTAAAGACAAAAATACCATTTTTGGAAATCGGAGATGCTGAAGTGAAAAGCAATACAACTACCACACACCCTATTTTTCTGCCTATAATTTACTCTACAAGCCTTCTCCCTACCGTCTACTTCTAATAATTACCATCTCTATTTTCCTCCTACCTCGATTACAAGTTTAGTATACTATTTGATACCAAACATCATTTTCCTTGGAAGTATTCTCTAACCTTTGAGATATTTTGATAACTTTATAGTTTTCAAGTTGATATCCAATATACATATTCTCCAATCTTCATCCTTTAATATATATATTAAATTTGAAGAGCTTAGAATAAAATGTATGTAAAAAAATTTGTATCAACTAATTCATGGCGTTTCAAATTATTAAAATCATGGTACCGAATAGAGAAGCTGAAGTGAAAACCAGGCGGAGAAAAATATTTTTCCCAATTCGAGAAAAATTTTTTTTCAATCTCCAAGATCTCATTCCCCTTACCTATTATGAATAAATTTTCAATTTTTAATTATCTAAACCAAATTAAAAAAAATTTCCAATGTCATGAAAATTTCCGAAACAAGAGATATTTGAAATTCGCCGTTCCGCTGTCCTATGCGATCTGTTTAGAATAATTCTTTTAAATGTCTCAAGTGAAACTCATTCATGTGGTAGCAACACTGCGTATAAAGCTTATGAAACCCGAAAATATTGCACACAATGGCCCAAAGGACATAAATAACGGAGGTGAGGCGGGTGTTGGCAAATTTTAAGAGCTGTTCTTGACAGCAGCCGCCAGGCGCTACTCGTCCACTTATTTATTCACTCGCATGTGACATGTGATTTTGTACTTGAATTAATGAGCATCGAGCTACTTCCCAACCCACACGTTGTGGCAGGTACGAGCCCTACACCTATGGCTGTTGTGGTATCATTTTTTTGTGTTCCTTGGCAGCAGCAATCTTGTCATTGCGACTCAATTACACTTTGCAATTATGAATGTAAAAAAAATGCACTCAGAAATAAAAGAAGTACTACTTGTATTGAGGGTAAAATGGAAAATAATAAGAAAGGAAAAAAGTGAAATAATTTTAGTACTTATAAAAGTATAGCTTTGCTACCCTCTTAAAATATATGCATAAATGCATATATAGGACTCGTATATTCACACATATACGTATGTATATCAGGCGCATAATAAATGCAGCTTTTAGGGCGGCACTATGGTTACTTGAATGATGTCGCAAGCGGGAAAGACAAAAGCTGCACCAACAACAACAACCAGAATTACTTTGGCAGTTGCAATTGCAGTTTCATCATTGGTTGTGTAGCTTCTGAATGTCGCAATTTTTTTTTTAGTCAACTCGAACTTTTCTCTTGTTTTCTTTCATAACGTCAAACGATCTGTTAATAAACACCTTCCCTCTGCGTGCGCTTGAATGCATTTTTCATATTATTTTAATGATGGCGCATTGTGCCGATGCACGTTATTCAAGTAACCAACAATTCAAGCATATAACAACAACAACAAATGCAAGAGAGAGCATATCATAATAAAAAATAAAAAAGTGAGTTTCAAGTAAGCAACAAACATTAAGTGGATATCATCCCACATGCATTTCAGGAACCACATTAAAAACATAGAAGCGAAGCTGCAACTTTTTATGATTATTCAGCAACATTTATGTATTGTATCCCTGTTGGAGCACGGAAAAAATCCGCCAAGGTACACTCAGAAAAAAAAAACGCCAAGTCAAGCATAAAGCTGGAATTATTGGTGATGTTTGTCGTAACGCTGTAGTCGTATCCCTAACGCAACCCTATGCGATACATTTTTATCGATTATTGGTGCGGTAACCGTAAACAGCTGATTGACTGCAAAAACTCAGCTATGAACACAATCTTAATTAATATTTTCTTAAAAAATGTAAAATGATAACTCACCAAATAAAATAGCAAAAACCAATAAATTCGAAAAATTAATGCAAAACAAATAAATTAAATGAACAAAAAAGGTAATCAGCTATTTACGTTACCGCGGAAAACCAAAAACCAATTGGTTGGCTACGATCAGGTTACGACCTTAGCGTTACGATATGGCACCAATAATCGATTGCATTAAATCCCATAAGGTTGGTCGAATCAGCTGATTGGATACGACTACAGCGTTACGACAAACATCACCAATAATTCCAGCTTAAGCCATCTTAAATCAAGCATAAACTGTCATGGCTTCCGACTAACGCGGGCTACCCAGCTGCCAATAAATGCCTCAAGAAAAAACGAGCATATATTTCTTGTGCCTGGTCAAGAAATTTTGATGTTAAACAAATTTTCCATTTTATATCAAACTAGCTGCTGCCCGCGACTTCGTATGCGTATAATTTCTGTTTTTTCTTTTTTGCAGATGGGTTAGCAAAGAATAAAATCCAACAAAAAGACTTGGATTCAGCGTCTGTCTGCTCGATAAACCCAAATTTCGGTCACAAAAAATGTTTTCATCGGACTGATAAAGCTTAAAGTTTAATAAAAAGCGACCCCACATTTTATGAGATATCTCCGGATATCTCCATAATGCACTAACATATTTTTGTGGAAATATTCGTCGATACCTCCGAAACTGGTCGAGCTATCGAAATTTCAAAATATCTCCCAAACCATTTCAGATATTTCAATGAATCACATCGCATATTACAGCACTCATTGACACCTTTCATTTGACACCCATATTGTACTAAGACATTTTTGGTCACCCCTGGTCCACATATTGGGCGATAACCCCAAAACCCGTTGAGATATCGCAAAAAATAATATCTTAACCTTTAAGTTGAGCGTCTAGCAATCCAACGATTTAGTACTTTTAGAGTGTTACGACCACAAACATACAGACAGACATGGTCCACATATTGGGTGATAACTGCAAAACCGGTTGAGATATCGAAAAAAGTAATATCTTAAATTTTAAGTTGAGCGTCGAGCAATCCAACGAAAAAAGTTTCATTCAATTCCATTCATTACTTTCAGAGTGATACCGCCACAAGCATACGGACAGACAGACACACAAAAATTTTTTAAATGGTTGATTTGGATTCTACTCGCTTAATAATGCTCCCCAATCAATTTTTTGTTGATATCTGCCATGTACAGACATCGACCTGTTACAATTTTATTATATGTAGAGATTACTATTGTAAAAATATATAAAACATGTGTAGCGAAGTATATACTCATCTTCGCCGTGAATCTGCACGTTTACCTCAAGAAATATGAAGACATGCATGGATGAAGGGGGTATGTCGCATTTTGAGTGAAACGAGAAAATCGGCTTTAAAGTTTTGCTTAAACATTTGAGGTTTTTTCGAATCTTTATGGAAAACTGACAAAAAAATTATGCAAAGCCATAAAAGACGTTGCATAATATGCAATAAAAAGCATAAGTTTATATTTAGTGTTTTATATGAAAAAATCGGAACATACCCCCTTCTTCCACAATTCATATTGAAAAGTTGTGTACATACCCCCTTCATCCATGAATTATCTTCTACAATTTTCACGATAGGCAGATTCTGATAAGATAGAAATATAGATCTGCATAAACACTATTCACCAATGCCAAAAACAGAAATTGAGTGAGAATGCGACATACCCCCTTCATCCATGCATGTCTTAATTTATTTCCTGAGGTAAACCAGCGTTGCCAACCATCAAAAAATGTAGTATTTTTTCTTATAAGCTGAGTATTAGCTCAAGAAAATTTGACGTGTGAAAACATTTCTTGACCATTTCTTGAGAGTTTTTTAAATGGAGTTTGACATTACTTAGCAGGTGAATAGCCCGCTTTAGATGGAAAATTCTTAACCCAAGTATGAACAATGTTGACTTTATAATGAAAATGGGACATGAAGACCTTATAGCCACCTAATTATTGCATTTCCATTATAAAATCAACATTTTTCATACTTGGATTAACTATTTGCTTAAATTATCACTTTTAATTTAGATTAACATTGAACCACTTTACCCCTCTATTCTTCACACCCTACCTTTTCACCTGTACACCCACAAAATAAAAAGTTGTACCTATATCAAGTTATCTTTAACAGATCAACACTTTTGCTGAGTGAGTAGGTGTTTAACAAGTGCAGTCAGAAATTGGCTAACAGTTTCTCAAATGCATCTGAAGTTCTGCGCATATTGAGGAATTATGGTTTAGAATAACGCTTAATATATTTTTCCGGCTTAATGGGAATTTACTAAATTTTTTCCATTTTAATGTTGAAATATTAAATATGTAGATACCTAATCACAACTTCTCTTTGTTTGCTTGCGTGATTCCGAAAAAAATTTCACTACAATTTGACAAAGAAGGAAAAAAAACAACTACGCTGGGCGGGTGGACAAACTGCATGATTTAAATTAAAGTTTGACATTGTTAGGTTAAGTAAGATCGTATTTAATTTTACAATGCTTTTTTATTTCTGAGTCTAGTTAACGCAAAACAGTCTCGGCGACTTTGGCAGTATGGATGATCACTATATCTGTACTAAAGCAATTATTGATTAGTGTCTTAACCCATTAACTGTCATGGATTAACATACTGGTGACCTTTTTTAGGTTCGAAATAACATTTTTGAACATATTTTTTGTCTTTATTTAGAAATCAAATTATTTTTATCAAAGTTGCCATGTGTCTACGAATAGTATCTAAATTCTTTAAATGCCTAATATTTTTTTAGAAAGAAAGTTATATTTAAAAGTTCAAATTTATTTGCTTTCGATTTTTAATTCGAGTTCTTAAACATTTTCCTACAAGTCATTAGCGTTTAAACTTTCTCAGAAGTGCATGTACATATATGTATGTAGATATGAATGCATATTTATTTTTCCCATAGGGCTAAAATTGCTTCCAGAAAATACATAAACAATACAAAAGCGAACGAGACATAAGAGGGCTAAGGACAATGCCAATGCTGAAGCACTTGTATTAATTGCATCCTTGCACAATAACTCAAATACAACTCTCACCTAAGCCAATACATATAAGTCTGTGTACACATATGGGCATGTGTTTTACGTTGGTAGGAAAATAGGTATAAGTATTTTTGTAATGTATGCTTAGTAATAACAGCAATAGATGTAAACTTTTGCATTATAGTTGCAAAAGAAAAAAGTTCCAAGTGGCACTCCCCTTACAATGTCATAATCCCAATTTTTTTACTTGGGACTCTCACACTGTAGGCTAGGTGTCATAATCCCAAAAAAAAAATGAGACAAAATCCCAAGTAAAAAGTCGCTCAATTTTTAATTCCAAATTTTTATTTTATATTATTATTTTATGCCATTTCTCGAAACATATCAATTAGTAATTTATATATTACATTTACTTACTGTTTCTTGCCAAAAACTTGAAAAACTAAAAAATCTTGTAAATAATTTAATTTTTAGCTCAAAAGTATCAAAAACCCAATGGGAAGTATGACACTCCCTCCCAAGTAAAACAAGTTAGGAAGTCTAAGTGCAGGTGAAACGAACATTAAATACCCAGCGGTAGTTTTCAGGCCCGAGGCCCGAGGAGGATTTACCTAAAAGTTTATACTATTCTTCAAAACAAAGGCATAATAATTCAACATGAAGTTTCAATAGGAATTATTATCCCGGTCTATAGCTCACAAAAATTCTTACTTATATGTAAAAATCAAAGCCCATTAAAACAAAAACCATGCTAATATACCTTCTGCCAAATTTCATGATTCAACGGTTATCAGTTTAAAAATTATGACTAGTCGAATTTTTAAAACTGCCTCCTTTGCTGCCACGCCCACATTTAAAAATGTATCAAAAGTTCATAATAGTATGACTAGGGGGTTCATTCTACCAAATTGTATCATTTTAGCCCTATCAGCGATATCGAAAAAGAGGGCGTGGTTATCATCCGATTCACCCCATTTTCAATAGCAATCTACCTTGGTCAGAAAGTAACCAGCATATAAAATTTCACGTAAATATCTAAATTTATAATCAAGTTATCGTGTACACGGACAGACGGATGGACGGACATGCCTTAATCAACTCCTCTCTTCAACCTAAGAACTTTTATATGTGGAACTCTATATCTATCTAGATTATTTTGTGCCATTACGTAGTGCCGTTAAGTAGACAAAATTATAATACCCTTGTACTAGTACTAGTACGCGAAGTGTCATAATCCCATTTTTTACTTGGTAGTTTGCCACTCGAAGTTTTGTCATGGCACCCAGTTGAAAGGGTTGCTTTGGTATTGAGCTAGAACTAGTAGTGCGATCAAATGAAATATTGTTTTAAAACCGCCCTTTGCCTATGTCTGAATTTGTCTGAAGAACGTCCTGAATTAAAATGCATTTTGAAATTTGGATCATGATGACCATATCTCAGATTGTGATTCAAAAACAAACAAAATAAAGTGCAAGCATACCCATTCGGATGTCAGTGCGCTTTTTTTTCTGGGCAATAACTTTCCAATGCAACTCCGACACATTCCAGTTGTTGACTATAATGGCCTCTTAATAACAGTGTTATACATCGCCGGTTCCAAAGTAAATAGATGTAACTCGAAATTTTTATTTTTTATTACGATACATTTTGATAACTGACAGAGACCATTAATGGTTATTAAGACAAAAATTGCGGAAATAGATTCCTTTGCATCTTTGTATTATAAATTTTCGTTGCTGAATATGTCTTTTTCTCAATGTAAACTGAATCAAGTCGAAATATCTAAATTTTTATTCCACTATCTAAAAAATAAAAATTTCAAGTTACATACATCCAAAGCAAATTAAACAAGGTAGAATTGACAACTGAAATATTTTGTTTTTGTAGGAGTTTTAACTTCAAATAAATGTAAACAAGCGTATTAACCTTTTGCCACCCAAGCACAGGTTTTGTGTCCCATACAATTGTTTTACTGAAAAATTAGATAGCATTTGCTCATGCCAAAAAATTATCAATACCGCGAAATATGCTAGACCAAACAGTAACGGAGTAACTTTGGCCACTGTGGAATCTATCTCTTTTCGGACCTTTGCGAGTATTGAATATTTGTCGATTTCCGCCGATGGCACCACAAGAAGGTTGTCACCAGAGTGTCGCAGAAATTGGTGGATTGGTTTCCATTACAGTTTTTTTTATACTGAAGTCAAAACCAGGATACCGTCTTATCAAGGAATTGGGAGTTATTTCATTTTTCTTGGGACTTATTTCATTTTTTGGTGGGATTTATTTCATTGGGACTTATTTCATGGGATTTATTTCGTGGTACCTTATCTAAATCCTTAACCCGCAGGGGTCATGATCGATTTTAATCGCTTACAGTTTCGTTTTCGGTCTAAGATCCAATTGAAAAAAGATTAGACCATCCATCTTAGCTAAAATGTGCTAGAGTCTAGCTAGTCTGAACTCTAAACTCTATTTAAACGTGCAAGGAACTGAGACAAGCGGTATTGTATTTATATGAAACAATTTGCTATTTCTTCACACTATTGAAAAAATTAAAAAATCATACATCCAAAGTATATTAAACAAAGTAATAGTGAACTTGACAGTTCTCTCTTTTCTGTAGGAGTTTTCCTGTCAAATGAAAAAAAATATTAACCCGTTCTGCTTAAGATTTAAAATTTTTTTAATAGTGTGAAAAAATAGCAAATTGTTTCATATAAATACAAAACCATTTCGACCACGGTCACGGGGTTGATGAAATCGGCAATCGGAATAGTTCCATAAGGTGGTTCGGCAGCTGGGAGAGCATGTACTCAATACCGTACAACTCTGTTTGGTACGTCAACATCAGCAACAGCGAAGCCGATTAATTTCTCGAAACCAAAAACTAGATCGTAACCGTTATTATAATTAAAAAAAATTACGAAACCTTTTTAAAATCCAGAACCGGTTCCAAACAAGTGTGTACTTTTTTTATAAATTGATTATTTCATTTCGCGGACACATATTTTCCTTGATAAGACGGTACCCTGGTTTTGACTTCAGTATAAACAAACTCTAATGGAAACCAATCCACCAGTTTCTGCGACCCTCTCGCGTTTACCTTCTTGTGGTGCAATCGGCGGAAATCGAGAAATATTCAATACTCGCCAATTTTATAACGCAAAGGTCCGAAAAGAGGTAGATTCCAAAGTGGCCGAAGTTACTCCGTTACTGTTTGGGCTAGCATATTTCGCGGTATTGATAATTTTTTGGCCTGAGCAAATGCTATCTAATTTTTCAGTAAAACGACTGTATGGGACACAAAACCTGTGCTTGGGTGGCAAAGGGTTAATACGCTTGTTTACATTTTTTTGAAGGAAAAACTCCTACAAAAACCAAATATTTCAGTTGTCAATTCTACCTTGTTGAATTTGCCTTGCATACATCCAACAACATTTGATTTCCAACCGTTCTTCACTGGCACCGAAGTTTTTTTTCTTTCAATAAAATGCTTCTAAATTTGCTACAGAATATCCTTTCGTATATAAATTAATATAAATATTGAAAATTTAAAACAAAGAGTTAATTTACATTTTTTTTCCTGAATGTTCATATTTTTTCTGTTTGACATTATACACTTTGTTGAATACATTTTGCATACATCTGTATACTTTGGGGCGGGCGCTGTCAACAGGTATTTTTATTTCGACTTGAATCACTTTACTAGGAAAAATTAGAAAATATTTTAAAAAAGCGATGACAATTGTGTAAAAACAAAACAGTAGGAACTAAAGTTAGCGACAGCTTTTATGACAGATAGACCGTTGGAAATGATGTCAAAAAGCTGACGCCTACTTTATTTCGACTATGACTATGCCCCATAAATTTTTGGAAACACCTAAAACTTTAAGACTTAACGTGGCCAAAAGCAGAAGACCACTACACTATAAGACCGAAAAATCGTTATGGTTGCTAAGAAATATGCACTTAATTTAGGCCGAGAAATAGAGGAAGCCGTACATAGTGCAAAAAAGGCTGATTGGAGAAGATTTAAATGTTATTTTGCAAAAAAAAAAAGTATTTTTACGTGCGGCAAATATTAAGAAACGTATGTCCTTTGCGAAAAATTTGTCGTTCTGGAATCGAATTACTTTGTAAGGCGCGTCTTTTTAGGGAGTAAGATATAAAAAAAAGCAAACAGAATTATAGTATTTCAATCCCTCTAATGTGTGTATTTAATAGGCACCACCTTTACGATTTCTACTTTACTTTCTAACTGTTCGTGGAAAATATAAAATGTTGTCGTATACTTCCTTTCATACTATTTAAGTTTATTTTATTTTTTTATCCTACTGACAAAAGATTGCAGCAAATGCCAACCCAATCCAAAACCAGAAAGGGTTCTGCTCATGACAATATTTATTTATATTTGAATGTTGATCAGCGGGTTGCAACGGGAATATCTTTCGTTGATTACGTACAACTGCAGAATTGCAGGAAAACGTATTCTAAACACAGATTTTATCAAAACTTCACTTCAACACGGGCATCTTTTTCGTAGATTGCAGACAAGATCAAAAGTGTTTTACAAGTTGTCGCTAAGCAGAGAAATATGTATGAACGAAGGTGTGTATGGAGGACATTGAAGTACAGGTTTACAAAACATATCATTGCCAAATGAGGTAGGCAGGCCAAGCGGTATGCTGACGAACATCCGACAGGCATCAATGGACCGCCTCTGTATTACTTTGACGGCTGCAGGTCTTTAAGGGCATACAAGATTCATACAAATTATTTATGAATGATTACGGCATACATTCACTTTAATATGCAAATTGCATATTGCAACTGCGCCAAGATGCGGTAGTGTCGTCCGCCAGCTCAATGCTCAATGATACCTCATTTGTGTTGACTTGGTCTGCGTCTTGTTTGTCTGCCACTTTCAAGAGCGAACTCATTTAGTCTTGTTGATAAAATCTATACATAAATAAATGTTATATCTGTACCTATGTTTTTAACTATGTATGAGGAAAGTAATATCCAGTTTCGCTTTTACGAGCACTCAGGTTATGAGAAAGATAACGAGCAGCATCGACCAAAGTTTTATTATGCTCCGATTAGATAGTTAATAAAAATTTTAAATTTCTAAGATAATTATTAATTTGTAGACATGAAATAATTTCTTCATTTAAAAGCTCTTTATAAATAGGTTCATTAAATTTCCATTAACCCGTCGTCATTGCACGTCACAACGATAATTGTAACACATTTTGTTGTATGCAAATAGTTACCAACTCCACACATCATCGCCTTAGTATGTGAACGCAGGATACTTTTTTAACGCACTGTCTGGGTAATGGTCATTTAAAATTTTACGATGGTAATTTTAATTGATTTTTTCATAGCTACTGGCTTGTGTCATTTAAATATTCGAAACATACGCACTACACAAGTATGTGTGGATGTCTATAAAAACAACGTAGCAGAGACCTGCATACAGCTGCGTTGATGAGCTGCCAAGGCAGGTGTGAAATAATTAATAATTAACAACAAAAGAGGTTTTTTCTCCTTGACCATTTTTATGTATTTTTCCCAAGCAAGCTAATGAAGTTTCTTCTTTACCAACGAAAGACCAGTTGCTTCTTTGTTTTTCAACACCAGGAGATGTAAAATTGCTCTTCACCTGGTCCCAGCATGAGGTTGGGGCCTATATCTGTCTCTGTGTCGAGCTGTGGGATCCGATAAGAAGGAATTCTGGGTCGAAGCAGTAGTCTTTGCGCTCTGTGAGCTATTAAATCACGATTAAATCCTCCTAAAACCTTCGTTCGCCGTGAGATGACTTCACTTCTTCACTAAAGTCTCGAAATAGTTTTTTGCAGAAACTATTTTTTATTGCGAGCCCTTATGCTCCAATAGGAGTTAAGGAAAGGGAGTGCCCCAAAATCCCCAAAAACAAAATCCCCAAAAACAAAATACCCAGCTTTTAAAAAATCCCCAAAAAAATTATCCCCAAAATCAAAATCCCTAAAATAAAAATCACCAAATCCAAAATCCCCAAAACAAAAATCCCCAAACATAAAATCCCCATGTTTTAAATATACAAAATTAGCGTGTAAAAAAGTTATTTGGGGTCAAAACATGAGAAAAATAAAAAAACCTCAAATTTGGATTTTTCCTGACTTCCGTCCCGAATAACTTTTTTCGCACAAATCGGATCGATGGGAACTTTTGCAGTTTTGTGAACCTAAGCTCCTGATAAAAATTTGGCTCTGTGGGATTTTTTGTTTTACAAGATAAACTAAATTTATTTTAATTTTTTTTAATTATGCAGGGAGAAAAGGTGGCTCCAGAAACCCTAAAATTTTGACCTCTGGCACCGAATAACTTATTTAGCACATACGGGATAGATGGTGATTGAAGATTCCTGTTTGCCGGCGAACCAAAGCTCTCTACAACAATGTGGATCTGTGGGAACTATTGTTATTTCAAATGTTTATTTTGACGTATTTTTCTTGTTTTTTTTTTTATTCTTTGTAAACTGTTGTTATGAAAAATATAGAAAAATAGGAATAAAATACAAAGAAAAACGTAGTGCCATACGGGCATAAGGAAATATCTCAAATTAAGTGGTTTGAGATGGGACTGAATTACAGAATACAGCTATAAAACAAACAGCTTATTAATTTTAAAAAAATGTAAAACAAATTATATAAAATTTAAAAAAATATTGAGCATAGATCAGACATTGGCCTCACGCCCTGCGTAGTAAACGAAACTCAATCGACTTAGCTAATCCTGCATATTAGTTTCAATGGCAAAATAGCCAACTCATTACCTGCAAACCCAATAGTTCAATACCCATTTTATTTCAAATCGCCGCGATTTTCAACCTAATTTGAATTTATTTCACACATAAAATGGGGATTTCGTGTTGGGGATTTTGATTTTGGGGATTCTGAGTTTGGGGATTTTGAATTAGGGGATTTCGGTTTTGGGGATTTTGATTTGGGGATTTTGTTTTGGGGATTTTGTTTTTGGGGATAATGTGGTACACCCTTAAGGAAATGATGATAATGATGGTTTTTTGTTGCTGGTATTTTCCGTAGCAGTGATTCATACCTTTCAGAGCTAACGGTTAGCGGAAACCTCGGCGTGTAACTCGTTAGCTGAATTCCCTGCAGGGTTGTATACCCACGTCTGCATATGAACGATCACAACATCCGCTTATTAATCGCAAGGATGCCAACTCAACTTTCCTTTAAATATGAGCACACAACAACAACAACAACAACATTTTTGTATGCCGAAAACTCCGAATAAACTATTAAAGTAAAATAAAAGTGAAATCTCATCCTGGCTAATTTTACCGACATTTCATAGCCAAACTGGCAGATGCACGGCACATTAATCTCTGTAAATAGGCAAGGACTCTAGTTTTCTATTTGAAATAACAAAAAAAAAAAAATTTTACAAAAAATCCTTCCAAAAAAATCATTACCAAATGATATCCTGACATTGTCGTTTCGTTTGGTATGCAAATGCTTTTTTTTATAATTCTACAAAAAACAACACGGCGTAAAAAAGTATTTTTTATAAGATTTTTTTGGTTGGCCTGCGTTGCCTAAGTTTGTGCACAACAACCATTTTTTTTTTGCATGCGAGTACAAGGGTTGAAACGTGACATGTGATACCTAAACAAAACACAAAAAGCAAAAAAAGTTTATAACTCATTGTGAAAGTTCCATAATGGTTATGATGTTATCAGTACAAAGACCTTTTGAGTTAAAAGTTTGAATAACATAGGAAAGTGATTTTTTCTGTAATTGAATGTTTCGAGCAAAAAATATATCTAACAGTCCAACATATGCTCAGTTCGTTTAGTTGTGGAGAGTTGTAGCATACTCACTTTTTATGATATTTTATTACAAAATATTAGAATTTATCTGTAGCGTGTTTTTAGAACACGGGAAAATTTTTCCGTCGGTGCTTATGCAAAACAACGTAACGGACAAATGCCAAACCAAGTAGGGGACAGTTTGGTCAAAAATGAGATTTGCTTACCAGGGCTTCTGGGTACCCAGATCCATTCATTAGTAACAAATATTTCGGAGTTTGTGCAATAGAATGTCAAAAAAACGACATTTGAATTTGACCAATCACATAGTGCCTCGTACAAAAGTTGATTAGTTTTTTGTGTCTCCTGTTAAATTTGAGAGACTACATTTAGGTTTACGTAATTAGCGCAAATTCCGAATTAACTCCGCTTTTGGGAGTTAACTTGAGTATCATCTTCATTACAAACTCCCAAAAATGAAGAAAGCAGATTTCAGAAAACGAAACTATGATTTGACCGCTACTGTCACGATAAATAAACAAAAATAGCAAGGACAACTACCAAAATTACGATTTTACCGCTACTGGACACTAGAGTCACCAAAAAAATAAACAATCCTCAGCGAGATCTAGTTTTAAACCGCAAGTAATAGAACCAAAGCACTAGATGGCGCCGATTGTTAATCTTAATTTTTGTGTGCGTCAGAGTAAAATTGGGATCTGATTAAAGAAGATTTATTGGAGGTTATCTCCGTGTGTATATCCATAACATTAGCTCGAGGCGATTGCTCATCAATGCTTCCTATATCAGGCAAATCTGTCATCTCCAGCTATCCGTAATGCTATGGATACATACACGGAGATTATCGCGTATAAATCTTGATACACACAACATTGAAGATAACAATCCACCATATTGTCTTTTAATCTACACAAAATTTTGAAAAAAATTGGAGAACTAAAAAGAGTTAAAATTTCAAACCAGAAATGACCGTGGTTAACTATCAAAATCTCCGGGAATGCAATAAAAACTCCGGAAATCCAAGGGACAATTTTGTAATTTTTGTATTTTAAATTTTTATAGGGCAAGTGTTTATTAATGATAGAAGGTTTGTAAATTAAAGACGGTTCTACTTTTGGTACATTTGCACAACCCTATCATTATGGAAGCTATTAAAGACGTATCTAGTTTTGGTACATTAGCTCCCTATCGTTATCGAAGCTGTTTTCGATTCGATAAGCACACGGAGGAAAATATTCTTCTAAAATCTAGAAAAATATGTTCTCAAACGTAAAGGTAAGGGCCAATAGATTTCATAAATATAAAAATAAGTAGGTAAATAAAATTAAAAATCTTTGGTTGACTCCCAGGCCAACTTCCTCAACCACAATATTTTGCGTCCATGAAGCTGCAAGAAAAAATTTGTATTCCGTGCAACATCATTTCCTAAGCAAAGCAGCTGTTTCATTTTTTATGATCTCAAGATTAAATAACTATGCAAAAAATAAAAATAAAAATAATAAATGTAGATACATATATTCCTTATCATAATTATAGGACATTTCGTTCTGACATGTTCTAAGCCCTTATGTAATTTTATTTGCATTTTCATTTTTTGCTAATAGAATTCTAAATTGAAAACAGAAAGTCTCCGCTCTAAAGGGTCAGTTACATAAAGCTTTATTTTGACTTTACCTCGAACTTTGACTTTGACAGAAAAGTTCAGTATACGTATTTAAACGAAGCATGGCAAATAGAAGACCTCAAAGTTGAAGCAAGGTTAAAATTTGGCAAACTCTCAAATTTTGCTTGCTTTGACAATCAGATGTTGATGACTTTGCTTTAATTAAATAATAAAAAGTTGGAGGAAATCAAAATTAATTCATTTTTCTCTATTAAATTAATAAGTTACCAAAACACTCTGAATGCAAAGAAATAAGTAACGAAAACAAATGTATAAAAGAGAAGCGTCAAAGCGTTCATTGTAGCATACCTCTGAAGTTGGACGCAAAGTTTTGAGGTAGCAAATGTCAGGCGAGGTTAACAAAGCTTTATGTATTTGTCCCTTAAGCGTTTACTCTGATTTTTTAAAGTTGAAAAACTGTTTGGTAAAAGTACAAAATTGTTTCAAATATTTTGAATCAAATGCCATTTTGTATCCCGTTCAATTCTAGTCTAACAAAGTATATTCATAAAAATAAAATTGGTTCATAAAGTTTTTTAAAATGAAATTTTCATAGAAATTTTGAATAATAAGAGCTGAATAAACCCTTAATATTTTTTATAAATAAGGGGGTACTTAAGTATTTAAAAAAAAAAATTTTTTTGAGGGATCAGACATTTTTTTCCATAGAACTAAAAATGTTGATTTTGGGATATATGGAGAAAAGCATAGCCAAAAAAAAAAGTTATAACAATTAAAGGATAATTTTGAGATACTTAAAACTTACACTTTGTTAGACTTGAACGGGCTACAAAATGGCATTTTCGTTTTTTTGATTCAAAATATTTGAAAACATTTTGTACTTTTACCAAACAGTTTTTTAACTTAAACAAATCAGAGTAAACGCTTAGAGCGGAGACTTTTACAATTTCGGATTCTATTAGAAACAAATAGAAATTAAAATAAAATTACATAAGGGCTTAGAACATGTCAGAACGAGGTGTCCTATAATTATGATAAGGACTGTATATTCATTTTACTAGTGGGTCAGTAGTAGACATTGGGTCCCTTAACAAGAAAAATCTCCGGGTCTGCTGTCTTTCGAATCTGGCAACCCTAGTCACACGCCATAGCTTCAAAGATCGATTTCGGGAATTTCAATAGGCAACACGTTTGCTGACCAATTCCATTGTTGCAACCACATATACATCTCTTAAAATTTAATATAATTTTTTACTAAAACACATTTTAAAGTAGAACTCTTGGAGCATTTAGTATATTTTTGGGTTTAATAGCAGATTTAAGAAATATTTGCTATAGTTTCAATGGTGATAGTATACGCAATCAAAAATGAAAATCGGCTTATTAGAAGCTAATTTATTATATTTATTATCAGTGCACGGTTCTTCATACTACGTAACATTGGCGTGTGAAAAACTTGTACTGAAACTCAAAACGGTAATGTTTTTAAAAGCAATTAGGTATTTGAAATATAAGTAGCATGATCATCATACTAGAAACACGTACAGTATGGTACACATTTAGGTCTTTAACCCTTCGGAGAATAAAAAAACAAAACTCCTTTTATTATCCTGATCTTATTGATATTTTGAATTCCAGAACTATTCGCTTTGGTACTACTTTTCCACCCACCACTGTACATACACACATGTCTTGTCTTAGCTCAAATATTAATCCCTTGACTACGCATTCATCCGATAAAAGGCAATCATTTGATTTTCCAATCGATGTCTTGCAAGGTAAGTAAAATATGTTCTAACAGCGCGTAATCCTTGTCTAAAGACCATAAATATTCAGGGCACAAATTACAGTTTAATTGCTTTTATCACGACTCTTCATTGCTTCATTTTCCCGTGAGCTTAACGAAAAAAAAAAAAAAAAACGTTTGCCAACGCCTCTAATTACCATTTTTACGAGGATTAAATCAGAGGACAAAGTCGATAGAAACGAAGAAAAGTTTCACGAAATCTTCTAGCTGATATAGGTAACCAATGGAAAGCTTGAGCGACGTTCTTTTAGCTGTCCGCAACAAGGCATTTACATAAGAAATTCAATGCTTAAATAAATCCTAAAATAAGTCAATGGATTTTGGTACGACTTTGGCTTGGCTGCGGTTGATGCTGCATTGTCTTCGACATAGAAAAGAAGAAGAAGCGGGAGAAACAAGAGAAATTAAAGTATTAAAAAGCAATTAGCATTTAAATATCATTCGGTAAATAAGAAAAGCTGCTCGCTGAAAAGTCTTGCGACTAAACAGATGTCTAGAACTTGTAAACGATTAAAAATGGCCAAAGATACAACAAGCGTTGAACGGGCTTATGTAGGATGTAGTACATGTTGAAGATAAATAGAGATGTGTGGGGGTGAGGCTAAATGCCAACAGCGTGACAGAGGTTGTTGCTTGGCAGCTTTTTTTTTTGGAAATTCATGGAGTAGGACAACTTAAATAAAGAAAGTAAATTTTGGTCACTAGGGGATCATGTTGATAAGTAAGTAAAGTTAGACAAATTATTAATTTAAAATGATTAACTTTATGCGAGTTCAAATAGAAAGAAATGAAGCAGAAAATTACATACCCCACTGCTGTACTGAAAGAGTTTGAACTTCTAGCCAACTGGAAAAAAATGTTCAGGCACCGCTTCTCGTATAAAGAACCACTTCACTCCAGCTCCAGGGAAGATGAAGGTTCCGATGCCACAATTAATGGGGAGGGATCTGATCGCAGACCTCTACTCGTTTGTGAGTTATGAGTTGACACCGGCAATTTAGTCGAATCCGCCTGCTTCCGAGGGCAATTGCACACATATATTGTATTATACTTAACCAAATATACTGGTTGCCAAAAAGAAAATCGCTAAATATAACAAAATGTCATAAATATCGATTCCACCATTTCTCTTCTTTTTGCAGCTTCCAATATGCTGCTGGTGCTGCTTCTACTTCTGTTATCTCCATATTTCGAGAAAAAACTTTTTTTGTGAACGGTTAATCGAACCGACGAACACCCAAAAAACTCAGTATACCCCTCTCGACCGATTTTCGTAAATATCATAGCGCGCCAAAAGACACCGTCCCTCTCACATGCAACTTGACATAGCATTTCAGCAAGCTAAATTTAACAGCGTACATATGTACATAGATCCCAGTATAAGGAGGATTTTGTAATACTTTGCACAGTGTATAAATTTTGAAATGAAGGGCAAAAAAAGCAAATTAATAATAACAGTATAAATACATACATATGTACCTCTGTAGAGGTTAAAGTCGATCCGACCACAGTCAAGTTTATACAAGGCTTTCATTGATATGTGAACCTCGCGGTAGATTTAACACTTTTTCAAAACTTATTCTTTTAGAAAGGATACCTAAAAACGTTATGAATTTTAGTTTATATAGGGCGTTTAAGAATTTAAATCTAAGATAGAAAATTTACTAAAATATAGCTTTATTCAAAATCGTACACTGTGCGCTCACCGGCTTCCCACCCACTTCGCTAAACTGACGGTAGCATCGTTAGCACCACCACCCTCACTCCACTGGGCTCTGACGCACTTGAAAAGTTGCTCATCCGCGAGGAACCATTAAAATTTTGAAAATCCATCATTGGAAAATGGTTGAAAGCTATCAACTTCCGCGCATACACAACACAAGCAACAAAAACATAGCAGCCGCCATCATCTCCCACCTACAACTGTATCAATACATGTTTGAATGTTTAGAGGTGAGTGTGTTTGTATATCTAGTTACATGTTTGCATGTGCTCGATCAACGTCGTCCATTCGTGTCGACCATGTTTGTTTCCATTTCAATACCGTTATTTTCTCAACGTCGCTCTCACCGGCACACAGCTTTTTTATATTTCTCTGCTATTTTTTTCCTACTACGTTCCAATTTGAGGGTGGCAAGCGCAATTTTTTTCTCATTTTTTGCTTGTAAGTATATCTGGGGTGAATTGTTTTTGTTGTATTTGAAGTTGTTATGCTGCATTCAAATGTTTATTGTAGAGTCGTTGTTTGTCTGCTATTGTTGCTGTTGTTATCGCGTGGGTAGTTCATGTCGCCCTCGTTGCATGGTTTTTCGCTCCCATAGCCCACTCAGAGTTTACTCAACACACGAGGGTGGTTTCTTTCAGCAATGACTCTACAGTTAGTTTTATAGTGTATTTTGTTGTTTTGAATGACACAAGTTGCTAAGCAAAAGTTCATTTTTTGGTAACAATAACCATTTTATAAATGTCTGATGACTCAAAGAACAAAACACTGGCTATTGTCATCTTCATTGCTTAAGTTTTGCAATACACCCACTTAAATAATCATACTTTTGGATCATATCACTTACTGAAAACGTGTATTTTTTGGTCTAGGTTCCTGGGTAGCTACAACGGCGAAAATAAATGGAGATAAACTTATTGACTTGGCCATCCGTATTTCATGTTATATTTATAGGAATGGGCATGGTATCAAACGTAATTTGCTCCCAATAAAATGCCAAATCACATTTCAACTATGTCGTTATGATGCATTTTTGGAAGTGCTAACTTCTATAACGCCATTTGCATTTTAAAAACGAAAGCCAAAATGTGACAACAATCATATGAAAGTTGTATGTTTATGTTGTTGTTAAGCAAGCAAAGTTGGAATGACCGATTTTCAATGGCATCACTTGAGTGTAGATATACATATATGTATGGTAAAGGGTACCAAAATATTGGTACGCTTTAGACCAAATAAAATATTACGTGGGTGACCGAGCTTGCTCGTTGTTTTCGATTTTGTCCAAAAGCCTTACTTAGCAACATAACTTTTCAAAATAGATTTCGGCAAAAATGTCAAATATGTAGATGGCAATCTTATAAACCGCCTTATATGGCAAATCCAAGTAGAAAATCTTAAAATGAAGCATACTATCCATCCAAATCGGTCAATAAACGAAGTAATAAATAAAATGTAGTAAGGTGGAAACCCTGGGTGCCCACTAATTTTTAAGACACCATAATAGGTATGCGGCTGAAAGTACCCACCGATACCCATATTGGCATACCTTGCTCAATATTTAAGAAAAAAATTAGATAAGTAGGCCTGTAAGCCGCCCCAAGTGGCTACACCCAAGGGGACATTCTTGAAATCAAGCATGCTATCTCTATGCCAAATTACATCGAAATCGGTCAAGCGGTCCAAAATGATCACAAAATGTTCCAAAAATGATCACAAAATAATCCAAAAATGATCCCAAAATATTCCAAAAATGACCCAAATTAGTTCCAAAATGATGGCAAAACGATCCCATAAAGACTCCTAAATGAACCCAAAATGATCCAGAAATTATCCCAAAATGAACCCAAAATTACCCATTACTGACCCCAAAATAATTAAAATGTGATGCCAAAAATACCCCAAAATATACAAATACAATACTTGAATGTCGCCGAAAATACCTTCCATTTGATACCCAAATTGGCTTATCTTGCTCCATAATTAAAACAAGTTGAGATAGGTGGCAACACTGTAAACCGCCCTTAGTGGAAACACCCAATAGGATAGTCTTAAAAATCGCATACTATCTCTAGCTATAGGTAATTTCATCGAAATCCGTCAAGCAGTACAAAAAATACTGCGATAGGGTGGCAACCCAAGAGCAACTCTACTTGAAAATCTTTTAGTTGGTATGTCGCCGAAAATACCTTTCATTTGATATTCATACTGGCATATCTTACTTAATATTTAAAAAATAAATGAGATATGTGGCAACCCTGTAAACCCCCTCAAGTGGCAACACCCAAATAGGGAGTCTTAGAATCAAAGCATTCTATACCTATGCCAAATTTCATCGCAAATGGTCAAGCGAGATAGTACCGGATATAGGTTATTTTCAAATGATACCACCAATACTAGGAAAGTCAGTCCCGGCACCCGGCCATATGGAAAATCCTTGTGTTGTCGGGACTCGCCACATAGCAGAGTTCCGGGACTGACATTCTTAAACCGACACCGCTACTCCTCCTCGAGCTCCCAAAAGGCGCATTCTCGCGCCGCTTAAAGCCGGGCAGTTGCAGATGAGGTGGTCCACCGTTTCCTCCTCGTCATCATCATTACAACTCACACAGCGTCGTCGGTAGGGCACACCGGAGTCGTGGGTGCACCAAAATACTGCCTACCGAGGTGCAAGTAATATTAATTTTAGGCATTAAGTAAATGTGACCTCACTTTTCTATAGCCCTTCAACGCTGTTACTTTATGTCTTCCCTTTAAGTGCGATGAGCTCAAGCTCTACGGGATGGTTGCTAAGCAAAAGAAAAAAAAACGCAAAAATATTCATAAATATAATTTCTATAAGTGCGTACGTGAGTAGGTGTCTTTATGTGGGAGTAGGCTTGTGCGTGAGCAAAACAATTTCTTTTATAATACCAAGCATCCGCAACGCAAAATATAAAATTGGTTTTTTAAAAGAATACTCAAATAAATTCCCAACTGAAGCAGCACAACGCTGGCCAGCAGTACAGTTGAGCGAACTTGCAGATTGGCAATGGCAGTGGCATTAAAAATAGTAAGGTAACCCACAATCACGAAGGTAAAATATACAACAAACGGGCCCAGTTGGGGCGGAATAGCTAGCCGCAGCTAACTACGAGTATACATTTTTAAGCAGGACATAACAATCAAGATTTTAGTGCCAATAGAATGAAGGTGAAGAAAAGAAAAAGTGTGTGGTACTTAGGAATATACGTATATATTTTTGTATGTCCTTATATCGCTACGTATGTATAGTATATTCAAACAAATATGGATAAAATGGGATACTGAAGTATAGCTCTCTAAAATTTCTATCAAATCCTCGGCAACAATAAAGAAAACATCCATATACACACACCCACACTTATACACTTCTGTACCAACAATTAAGTCGTGGTAAACGAAAAACGAAAAAGTTTCGCAGGTAGGTAATAACTTAAGCAGAGTTGCTCACTGCCAAGCCCCATGAAAGTCCGTTTGCAAGTTAGATGGAATGCAACTCACACTTCTCAAAACCTTGGGCAAGCGCTGTTTTTGTCTTTACTCAAATAGACGGTGATTTGTCTCAAAAAAAGTGTTTGGTACATTTTTTGGAAGTAGCATGATTTCGTTCTCCGTTTAGGTCATTCGCAATATGTGAGCATCACTGCTCTAGATTTAAGTTTTTCAAATTGGGAGTGAGTTGTTATTCTCTCCTACTATGGTTTTAGCCATTGTTTCTTGTTTATACTGATATATTGCTTTGGAAATTTTATTTTATTTGCGTGTACTATAGTTGTGTACTTGGTAACAGTAGAATTATTTATTTTTGTAGCAATTTTTCAGGTTATTTTTCTGTTTTACCTAATTTGAATGCCAAATTCTTTTTAAACTGTGAATTACATCATAAAATCAAATTTTTTGTCGTCAAGATGGGTTTTAAACAAGTTTCAAATCCAGTAAAAACCAATTGAAAAGAAACTAAAATCAATGAACCTGGAACCTTTGCTCTCGGACATAGTCCTTAAAAAACCATTCTTGTTCATTGTTTCAAGATATCTACGTAATTGGAAATGGCAAAAATTTTAATTATTAAGACAACAACTTAAACGAGATTGAGTATGCATCTGCTAAAGGTATGAGTATTGAATTTTAAAACGGTAGGGTAAAATTAGAGCTTCTGAAACTTATCTTTAATATTCGATTTTATAATATTGCTATACATTAGACTGCCCCAAAATTTCAAAGTTATTTTATTTGAAAGCATATACCCTAATTTCGACCATTATGCATCAAAAAATATCCTAACAAAGTTGTATGCAATTCGGACCACGGCAACCCGAGCCGACTTGCAGATAAAGTTATCTGCAAAATCGTACATTCCACTGCGTTTCGCTTATTTATTGATTTGTGTAATCGTTTTTCTCATATTGCTGTATCGTTACCCTTTAAGGACTTCGTTATTAGTAAATCGGTATTTTTTTCTCTACCAGATGCTCAAAATATCCTTTAAAGGGTCACAGATTGTAGGGCCTTCCGAAAAATTTTAACAAAATGTTGATATGTGGTTACTAATTTCAAGGATAATTGAAATATAAGCTAAATGTAACTTTTTTTTAATTATCCTACAAGGACATGGAAGTAATGTCCTTTAAAATTATTATCCTTCAACTTTTCCGAAATTTTATGTGTTTTAAAAAATTGTATTGTAATAATAGTTCTGAAAATGTGTATAAAAAAATTTAAGGATGGCACAGGAGATGGACAGGACATATCCCAGAAATTGATTTTACAATATGGGTATCAAATGAAAAGTGTTCATGAGGGCCTGAAAGTAGTGTTAGTTTTATTTCGATATCTCAATCGCCCAAATTAATTAATACAGCTTACCTGTTCTTTTCAAACGTATACAAGTATGAAAACAACAGGTAAATATTACTCATACGCCGTGTAGGACCTATAAAAAGTGCACTTTAATTGCAAAGTTTCAAGATGTATACAATTATTTTTGCTAGAAAACGTATTGTTACGCAATATGCTATGATACTTTGAAATTCCAATGTCATTTTCTCATGAATACGTTTTTTCAATTTCCTTGCAAATAATCCTTTAATCCCTCTAAAAATTCAAAGGTGCAGATTTGTTGCACAGTCTTTTAAGTATGAGGCAAATATTAAGATTATGTAATTTTCGAAGCTTTTTAGAATGTATCACCGGCCGTACCTCCCCTCATATAAAGTAACATTTAACATTTTTTTTTCTGGCAACCCTAGATGTCGCCCAATTACATTTTTCTTCATATCTTTGGCATTTGTTGTCTGATTTTGAAGTGTAACATATCATTTTTTTTTTCTCAAAGATGAGGTTTTTTGTCTAGAAAGCTCTTTGAGCTCATGCGTTTCGTTCTGGTACTTACCCACCATATCTCAGTTTCTATTACCCTGATGTAATGTCAGTTAATTGAAGACCGTAAAAGATTTACGATTTTTTACGGTCTTTAATTTGATGTTATTAGATCGGTGCATTGGGGTGGTAGCAACTGAGATATGGTAGGTAGGTACCACAACGGAGCGCCTGATATCAATGAACTTTTTTATGAAGAACCCATTCCCTGAGACAAAAAAATTGGTGTATCACAATTTAAAATCCAACAATAAAGGTCGAAGATATGAAGAAAAATGCAACTGGGCGACATTTAGGGTTGCCAGAAAAAAAAATGTTTAAATGTTTTTCAAAAACACTTCTAATGGTTATTTATTTATCAATGTCGTTGTTATTGTAAAAGTTTTTCTTTTGTTGTTTGAAACTCTTTTTATCGAAGCTGGTAATGAATCCTTTTGAATTTACATAACATAATATGTATGACGAAATCTAATTTTAATTTACAAAAGGCATTGATTATTGCGAGAGCCTGAAAAAAATGTGTGAAAATGTCTGCAAAAGCAGATAAACTGAATGACAATGCACGACTTAACTTAAAATTGAGTTAACAATTGATTGGGCCGCGTCGTACCTTGATGAAGCTGACAATCATATTGATGAGACGAATGACATAGGCGGCCACACAATATCTAGTAATCAGCAGCCGAATTAGTAAGAAAGCCAAAAAAAGAGGATTGATTCTAGCGAGGCATATCGAAATGAAAAATTATTTTGCGGTTTCAATCAAAATGTTTTACACAAATGAAATCAGCAAAAATCAAATTAGGCGCAAAAAGAAAGGCAAATAAATAATAATTTGGAGAAATTGAAAAGGCTGAAAGATGTCATTGGAACCGTATTATCTACTACTAACTAATTGCGGCGATATACCAACAAGTTATCACAACCTCTAACGAGCTTTTGCCGAGCTTCTCTTCCAACTTGTAGTGTGCTGCTTTGATTTTTTTCCTACATGTTGGCTGGACCTACACTCTTAAAACTCCGTTAAATATTGCTACCATAATAGTTGTAACTTTTGCTGGAAATAAAAAAATGTTTAGCAAATTTACTACAGTAAATTAAGTAATTAAATTTTTTAGCCAAATTTACAACACTCGAACGGTGAAGTAGCCATATTTTGCGATTGTAGTAACATTTTTGATTGAAATTACAATTCGCAGTGGTAAAACTACATCGAGAAGAAGGAATTTTACAACACGCAAAAAGTGAAGTGCATTTATTCGATGGCCTAATGGTAGACATCTTGGTTGAGCGTCCAAGAAACCTGCTTTCGATTTTCGGTGAAGCCCAATATAAGAACTCCGAAAATTTTTATATTTTTTTTTTATAATTTTGTCCACATAACGGTACTACGTAACGTCACAAAATAATCGAGATAGATATAGAATTCCATATATGAAAGTTCTTAGGTTGAAAAGAGGAGTTCATTAAGGTATGTCCGTCTGTCCGTGTACACAATAACTTGAGTAAAAAGTGAGATACTTGCATGAAATTTTGTATACAGGTTACTTCTGGCCAAGGTAGCTTCCTATTGAAAATGGGCGAAATCGGATGATAACCACGTCCCCTCTTTCGATATCGAAAATTTCGAAAATCACCTAAATTGACATATCTCGGTAGCTGAAATGGCTAAAATGATATAATTTTATTGGTGAATCTCCCTGGTCATTCTCTTATGATTTTTCTTAAATTTTTTTTATAGTGGACGTGGCACCACCCACGTTTAAGGGAGGCATTTTTTAAAATGCGACTGGTCGTCACTTTTAAACTGATTAGTGTATAACGATGAAATTTGGCACAAAGCATGCTAGTATCGTTGGGAGTATACCTGATGAAATTGGATAAAATCGCTCTCCAAGCACGCCCACTTTCGATGTCAAAAACTTCGAAAATGACCTAAGTTGATATAATTGCGTAAAGAAAATGGGTAAAATGATATAGTCATTCTAATATGATTTTTGATAAATTTTTACAAGTAGGCGTGTAACAGCCCACTTTTAAGGAAGGTATATTTGAAAATTTAACGGGTCATAGCATTTAAACTGATTACGGTAGAACGATGAAATATGGCACAAAGCATACTAGTATCGTTGGGAGTATTCCTGATGAAATTGGATAATATCGCCTCCAACCACGCCAACTTTCGATGTCGAAAACTTCGAAAATCACCTAAATTGATATAATTCGGTAACGAAATTGGCTTAAATGATATAGTTAGGTAGGATGAACCCCCTAGTCATTCTATTATGATTTTTTGACAAATTTTTAAAACTAGGCATGGCACCGCCTACTTTTCAGGGAGACATGTTTGATAATTTCAAGGGTCATAACTTTTAAACTGATTACGGTGGAACGATGAAATTTTGTACAAGGTATACTAGCATCATAGTATACATAGCATAGAGTATACCTGATGTAATTGGACGAAATCGCTTCCTTCATACCTTTAAAGTAGCGAAATTACACAGAAAATCTAAGAGTGTACAGTTTTTTGCCGACTCCGAACGGCACTTGCCAAGAAAATGAGTTTTTGCTGAGAAGCTTCTCATGGCAAACTACTGCTGAGGAGCCACCCCGTTTAGAATAATCCTTTTTTGGAATCATTTTTGGCGTTGGCTTTGCCGGGCATTGTTATAACACGACTTGGTGTAGTAGGCCAACACTTAACAGTTACACCGCTAAATTACTACGCGAGTTTTCAGTTCGTTGCTCGCGAAAAGTTATAATTTTTCAATTAATAGGCCTCGAAGTCGCTTCTTCGGTTTTTGTTTTTTTTTGTAAATAACACTGCTCTACACACATTTTGTCCTATGAAGCAAATAGAATTTTTCAGAAAGGTAACCAAAAATAAAAATACAGGTGTATCGGCGATTTTCATGTACCCGTAGTGGCTCACAGTACAATCAAAATTTTAAACTTTTTTAGCAGAGTTTCTAGCGCATTTCTGAGTATGCAGTTTTGTAGGCCGGTCAATTTCACGGGACTAATGTGCAAGCTAGAGATAGCTCAAAACTTCCCCTGATTTTTAAGAATTTTTTTCTTCCATACAAAATTACTTTGTTTTTTTTTTTTGTATGGAAGAAATTTCTCAACACGATCGACGAAACTCTGACGTGTACATGAAAATCGCAGATACACGTGTATTTTTATTTTTTGTCCCCTTTCCGAAACGGTCTATTTTGTCATTTGGTCATAGAACAGAAAAAAAGTTCGATTTTGTACACATTGTAATCGACGAAGACGTCGCCAAAACCTAAAAACCGAATTGAAAACACCAGTTTCTCACACAACGGGTTTTTTCTCCCCATCCCTATACTTTGTGGACCTTATGCCATCCTTTTTAGTATAAAACTGCCCACTAATTGTTTAAAACAAAATTGTACCCAAGGTTTGTGAGCACAAAATCTCTGTGGCAGTATGGCAAGAAAATTATCTATTAGGGAATCCAATTTCCGGGATTTCTAGCCTCTCGGGATTTGAAAGTTCAATCCCGGGATTGTCCCGATTTTTTTTGTTGCTAAAATGGCACCCCATTTCTATGTAATAAAGTAGACTAAGTTATAGTAATTCATTTAAGTATGTATGTAAGGCAGTCATTTTTATAACGAACGAAAAGTTACATTAAATTTGTAACTCAAAGTTACTATTCAGGAACTACTGGTAAACATAGCCAAATATACTTACATATTTGACTAATATCGACTTACAAAAAAAAATTTACATTAAATTTGTAAATAAAATATATGTATTCAGGAATAGCTTATTTTATACATTAATAACAACTTATGTATATAAATGACTAAAAATTCTTAATCGATAGTGGCGAAAACTACGTACATAGTTATGTTTTTTTTTAATTAAATTTTTCCATTTGGTCTCCGACAAATCAGGTATGCATAGTAATAATAAAAATTTCATTGCAGATAAAAATAATAATAAATGCCATTTGACTTAGAGAAAAATTACTTTTTCTGATGTCTGAAGTGTGATCTTAAAGAAATTATTGCTATTATTATTATGCGCGTCAATAGTGCCATCCCTTAACCTGGCCTCTGCCTAAACATTGTTGACAAAAAGTCAAATGCTTTCTGAAGGTAATAGCCTTTGTTGCCCCCATTACAAAAAATATCAATTTCTTTCCCCAAACCGTTTTTTAATTCATTTTCTTTTCTATTGTTGGACATTTGGGAGCTCAAAACTTGATGCAACTTTTCTTTAAGACTAACGGGCTTGTCAACTTCAACCACTTCGTCGATGATATTAGTATCGTTTTCGTTATGAAGCATGTTTTCTGTATTACGAAGGATGCTCTCGAGCTCCTTCCCAATGACTGATAAGCTAATTTCTTTAGAAAATGCATACTTTAAATTATATATACCTATTACTCGGATTATTTATTATTATTTGCAAATGTTGTACTAGTAGTTATTTTTCTCTGAAAGGGGGATGTTTTCGGTAGAAGTTTAGAATCATTCAGAATCATGTTCTACTTAAAGTACATATATACAAGATAACTTGAATGTATTTAAAAATTTATTTTCGGTGAACCCGGGATTTAGGTCTAGTAATCCCGGGATTTTCGGGACTATAAAAACAACGGGATCCCGGGGTTCCCTATTATCTATACAGTTGGAATCCCTATTATCTATACAGTTTTGCCTAGTAAGAAAATTGTTGTATTCACTGAAAAAAATGTCCTGTAGAGGGCTCACGAATTTCGATCCCCCCGGGCTTGAAAATCCTGTCCACGGCCGTGTTTATGGGTATGTCTCATTCTGTCCCGGACAGGGTCTGCCAGATCTGATGGTAATAGCATACGAATTATATTCTTTTCCCCGCTCAAAAAAGAAATTATCCGCACTAATTTAAAAATAAAACTTCATTAAATACCAATTTAATCACAAGCGAGTATCATTGTCTTTACATCTACTTTTCATTGCATTCAAAATAAAACTGACAGCTCTGTCATAATTTGCCAAAATGCCATTTGAGGTGGGTAACAAACTAATTGATGTTGATAATTGGCACACGCCCAAAAAGAAAACATAAATTTTGTACAATGAACAATAACAATTGAAGAAAGTGAAATTTTCTTTGTAGGTAGGTATACCTTACCTCACAACGCAGGCAAAAACGAAGGCGAGCGAAATGCGATTCATGCGTGCGTAAAAAAAGAGCATTAATGCAAACAAAATGATCACCTACCTAGATATGCAATTCTTTTAAAAGAAAGGGTTGTTGCAAATTGATAGTGACACGCTTTCATGCGTTCACGCATTCGCACTCACATTCACCTTTCACTGTTGCACAACCGACAGCATACATATGTACATACAGACGTTAATCCCGCACAAAACACTTTGTAATGATTAGCATTATTTGATGTTCCCCCTTCTTTTATATTTTGCAATACCAGCCAGTATTGTTGGTGTCTTTTGTTATTGTACGTATGTAACACTCCAAAATAAATCGAAGTCAATTTGGCAACAAAGCCAATGTCGATGACGAGCAACAGAACAGCAATTAACCCTGTCAATAAATAAATTTTGAGGAACAAATCGAAATTAAGACTCACGCAGTGACAAATTGGTATGCGAAAATAAAGGGAAATTGGCTATTGCGATTGGCAAACCAACTTAAGCGGATCGATTTTACTTACATGAGTTAGTGTATGTACCACGTTTTATAGTTCGATTGATTCGCAAACAATGGCTGAAGTCATTAAAGGTGAGCTGGCGAAAATTGACAAATTTACAGGCATTCAATTTAGGTTTAATAGAGATGTGCATAAAAGAGAGAGAGAGCGCGTGTGTGTTAGCATGGACTAAGAGTTTGTATTGGATAACCAGAAAGGGCGTTTTGTTATAGTTACAATTAATCAAGGGCTGCATTGGACAGGGGCGAAACAAAGACAATTTTTGGGTTAGAAGACCCCTTTCGTAACAAGAAAGTTCACAAAAAAGTCTATTGAGTCTCCGAAAAAATATTAATCACATATATAAACGACTGTAACAAATCTATATATAAAGGGTTGTGTAACAAATCTACACCTTTGAATTTTTACACGCAAAAAAGGTGTATCTAGTCACTAATAAAGACATTTCGTGGTCTATTTCATATTTGATACAATTTGGTATTCAGTATTAGTCTAATTTTGGTGTCAAGTGAAAAAGTGTGGTGTAATTCCTTAAAAGCGGTTTGTCGCCATTATTCAGAACAAAGCTGTAATTAGACGCTGACTAGCCTAAGTAACGATGGCATCATGGTAGACAGCTGAGTTCAGCACTAAATATATTGTTTCGGTTTTGCACTTTCTCCGACGATATGCAAGAACTCTGTAAAATAGTTTTTTTTACTTGGACTTCTTTTTGGTGTTAAAATACTTGTTAAAACACATCGAGTCTCTAGAAAGTTAAAGGATAATTAAAAAACAAGATATATTTAGCCTATACTCCAATTATTACAACTTTTGTGTGCTCGAGTGTTGCCAGCTGACACAATTATATAATTTTAAAACTTTTTGGTTTAAAACAAAAACTTTTTGTTTCCTGGGTTGCAGATGCTTCGGCCGATAAATTAAAGAAAACAAACATAAATTAAAGAAATAACATCAAAACATACACGTATTAACGAACATAGTAGCAATTATCCCACGAAATCAAACAAGCAGTGTTGGTGTAACTAGTATGACACGCTGCGGTTAGAAATTCCTAATTTCTCCTCGGTTCAATGACCACTATAAAGGGAAAAATGAAAAATTTCTAACAACAAATACAAAGCCGTACGTCTAGTTCCTTAAGCAAGAACGAAATTGCAATCACGGTAGCTGGTATTGTTTGTTTGTGAGTTGTTGCTCAGTTTGTTCGTTAATAACAAAAAATAGAATAATTTAAGAAAATAAATTATTCGATCGGTCAAATAGTCCATGAAAAATTTTCTACTGTACAATAACATGACCATAACATCAAAGCTTTCATGTTTTCTTCTTTTTAGCTTAAAATTAAAACTATTCTTTTAAAATTTATTTAGGTTTATGTTTTTATACCCATCGTACTAGTACAAGGGTATTATAATATTTTCCACGTAACGATACTACGTAACGACACAAAATAATCGAGATAGATATTGAGTTCCATATATGAAAGTTTTTAGGTTGAAAAGAGGAGTACATTAAGGCATGTCCGTCCGTCTGTCCGTGTACACGATAACTTGAGTAAAAATTGAAATATTTGCATGCAATTTTGTACGCAGGTTACTTTCTGGCCATGGTAGGTTGCTCTTGAAAATGTACGAAATCGGATGATAGCCCCGGCCCCTTTTTCGATATCGAAAATTTCGAAAATCACATAAGTTCACATATCTCGGTATCTGAAATGGCTAAAATGATATAATTTGAAAGGTGAATCGCCCTGGCCATTCTCTTATGATTTTTCCAAAAAAAATTTGTAGTGGGCGTGGCACCGTCCACTTTTAAAGGAGGCATTTTTGAAAATTTGACTGGTCGTAACTTTTAAACTGATTACGATAGAACGACGGAATTGGCGCAAAGCATACTAGTATCGCTGGGAGTATACCTGATGAAATTGGATAAAGTCGTTCTCCAACCACGCCCACTTTCGATATCGAAAGCTTCGAAAATCACCTAAATTGATAAATTCAGTAACGGAAATGGCTAAAATGATATAGTTTGGTAGGATAAACCCCCTAGTCATTTTATTATGATTTTTTGATAAATTTTTAAAAGTAGGCTTGGCACCGCCCACTTTTCATAGAGGCCTATTCGAAAATTTCACTTTTAAACTTATTACGGTAGAACAGTGAAATTGGTACAAGGTATACTAGCATAAAAGGGAGTATACCTGATGTAATTGGACGAATATTTCGAAAATCATATGAAAAATACTCTGGGTATTTAATGTTCGGTTTACCCGAACTTAGACTTCCTTACTTGTTTGTGTTGTTTTCATTTATTTTTGAAAGCTTTTTCCAAAGGCATCAGGGGGATTCATCAAACCTTATAAAGCGTGTAAACTTATAAATTTATCAAATTTGTAAATGGACTGTCAAAATTTGTATGGAACGAAGTTTACACAAATTTGATAAACTTCCGCGTCGTTTTGGTGTGTAAAAAGAGTTCGTAAATTTATCCAATTCAATGACGCCGTTCGACATGTAACTTTTTAATGCATTCAATGCGCACTGGACAAAAATAGAAGAATATGCTGCTAAATAATGGGTCGAAAATAACCTTTTTAATGAGAATTTCGAACTAAAAAGTTTTTCTTGGACTGATGTCACATAAATTTACCTAGGGCGTTCATCTAACTGAGCTGATAAATGTATAAATTTACGCATTTCGTAATTTTATAAGGTTTGATGAATCCCCTTATTGAATTTTGCCCACATTTATGTATGTAGCTCAGTGGTAGAGCAATCGGGTATGAAAAAAACTATTTTTTCTTTAAACAGGTCTAGGTTAAATATGAAACCAAATTTAGTTTGGTCATATATGTAGCCCAAAAAAATTTAAAATTTAGGCTCAAATGTTTAGCCGTGTACTCTCACTTTGCATTGGAGTATTTACTCTATGGAATACTTCTTGTATATAAGTTACTATGTATGTTAATTGGGCCAAATTTTTTGTATGAAATTTGACTATTATTGGAGCACTGCGATATTGAAATACTCTACAGATTATTGATTACTACCATATATCGTGCAAATAGACAATCACTCCTCCAAAAACTTGTTTTGCAGCCGCCCCTGAGACTGATGCCTTTTTGCGATTTGCGAAAAGCATAATGAGACAGTGGGAAATCATTGAGTACCTGTTGATTTAGTAAACTGGCGTATTAAATGAATTTATGATCGGATTAAAGTGTCATCCCATTTGCCATTTAAGGGGTCACGAACTTCAATGAACCTCGAACTAAAAAATTACGAGAAATTAATTTAAAATTATGAAAAGCTGCAATGTTTACGACGTTTATAAAAAAAAATTATTCTCACGCCTTTTGAATATGAATTTACTTGCATAGGAAATTGCTATGTTGCCCTAAAACCGCTTTCATACTCATTAGTTAAGCAATCCTTTACCAGCCTCCTTTTCCATTTCTCACACCCCTTAAACTCCTTTTTTTATTTCATTCATTTGCTTTATTTTGCGTTGCTTGTATTTTGTTAAGCCCCTCTAGATCTTTAAAGGCAACTGTATTTATTTTTGTTATTTTATGTTTTTTATGTCTGTGTGTTTGCTTTCTGTGCTGACAGTTCTAGAAAAAGGGGTTACAAACGACTGTGTGGCACGTACGCACGCCGCTGTAAGACAAAAGCCAAGCAAAGCAAAAGGGTTCCCCCAACATGACGCGCTCTCAACGCAGATCTCACAGGACATCTTTTCGTGTTATTTTTGAAAAACTGATGTAAGCACAATGAAGACAGTAGTGAAGGCTTGACATTTAATATTCTTTGTAGTGTGATCGTTGTGTCGTGGAAGGCTACTTACACATGCACACACACAGATATCAAAACGCAGGCTTTCTTCAAGACTTCACTTCTTTTACAGCGTGCTTACTGGAGTCCCACCGAAGGTGTATTTTTGGACCGCAGCCGAACCGAATTTTTTACCAAGATATGAAACATGTTAAAATAAAGTTCCGATTTCGGTTTAGTAACGGGTTTCGAATTCGGTTCCCGTTTCGTTCTTCAACATTTATATCGGTTTCGGTTACGGTTTCGGTTTCCAAATAAAAACACCAACACAAAAAATTGTGATAATGCAAAACTCAAATATGCACATACCTACATGCAAAATAAGTCTGAATCTTTATAACTTTACTCCGGTGGTCATGATGGATTTTCTCCAATCTATCTATACTATAATAAAACTGTAGAAAAGTCGTGTCTGTACATTGAAAATTTCTTTGAAAAAATGACTGGGGATGACTTAAGGAATGTTATAGAGTCCATCTCAACCATTTTTAGAATTATTGTCTGTCTGTTTGTCTGTTTGAACGTAAGGATCTCGGAAACTAAGAAACGGACAGCTTGAAGCTTAGAAGGAGCCCTAAACTTTATTTTATCAAAATCGTCCAATAAACAAAAAAGATATAGTCATTTTAAGTGAGGTACCTATGAAATTTTTTTTGTAAACAGATTTATATGAAGAAAAATTCACTTTGTTTGTCAAAAAAATAACAAAGCGTGCCTCTCACAAATTTTTGATTAGTATTTTTTTTCAATTTCAGCTAATTCAAAAATCAATTGCATAGGTACAGTAGCGTTTCAAAAAATTTGGGAAACAAAATTTTTAAATCTATTCATCCATTCACTTATCTCTAATAAAACTCTAGAAGAGTTGTGTCTGCTCATTGAAAATTCCCTTGAAAAAATTACTGGGGGTGACTTAGGGAATGTTGCAGGGTCCATGTGAACCATTTCTAGAATTATGGTCTGTCTGTTTGTCCGTTTGAACGTAAGGATCTCGGAAACTAAGAAACGGATTTTTATTAGACATTCCCTGGTGGACAGCTTGGAGCCCTAAACTTTATTTTATCTAATCGCCCAATAAACAAAAAAGATATAGTCATTTTAAGTGAGGTACCTATGCAATTTTTTTTTTGTAAATAGATTTATATGAAGAAAAATTCACTTTGTTTGTCAAAAAAAAAAAAAACAAAGCGCGCCTCTCACCTGGAATAAAACTCTAGAAAAGTTGTGTCTGCACATTGGAAATTCCTTGGCTAAAATTACTGAAAGTGACGAAGGGAATGTTATAGAGTTCATCTGAACTATTGTTATATTTTTTGTCTTCATTTTTATCAATGAGAGTTGGTATCAAAGTAGGAGCAGATGAGGTACTGAGGTTAAGGAGATGGAAGGAAGGAAGTATTTCGGAAAAACTCTACTGGAATTGCCAACAGAGATAGGGGCTTAACCCAAACATATGTGAAAGAAAGGAATATGACATAGGAAAGAAAGCCGAGGAAAAGAGGTTTATGAAGAGGAATTGGACCCGAGATTAAGGTTGGCAAAAAGAAAAAATTGTTTCAATAGAAATTAGTACCACCCTAAAATACAGATCCACCCGGACAACGTCGGGTTCCCTGCTAGTATAGTAATAAATATTACTCCCGCTATTTATGGAAAAAATATTTCTTCAAAATAAATTTAAAAAAGGAACTCTACTTTTTCTATTAGAAAAATGTTAAAATGGAGCTTTAATATGAGTGATGCTTTCTGAGACGCGCCACTAAACATTTTTTTCGGTTCTTGTAAATTTTTTCAATGGGTTCATTCGCCTATAGTTCAATTTTCTCTTTCGGAATTTTGAGGTCAAAACGTGTCTTCTGTAACCTTGCTAAACCATATTCCATGAAAATTATTCAGGGTAGCCTTTGGTAAAATAAAATATGTGTCCACAAAAAGAAGACATTATAAAAATGCAAACCCGTTTGGAACCTGTTCCAACTTTTGAAACGGTTTCGGTTTCGTTATTTTTTTAGATAAAAATAATGGTTATTATATCGGTTTTAATCGGTTACGGGTAGGTTTCGTTTTCAGTCCTTGGTTGTTACCCTCTTACCGGACAATGGCCGTTGCCAATGGCATTGCTTAGTGCCGATGTTGTCAAATTTTTGTATTAATAAATTAAAGCCTGCTTCCTTGATCTATAGGTTGAAACCTGTTCCTTTGATATAGTAACCCGCCTTTTTAATCTCAAAAAGTTGAGTTATACTTTTTTGATCAGGAGACCTAATTCTTTGATATAGAATATTTATTCTTTGATCTAGAAGTCTTCTTTTCTATCTATAACCTGCTGCTTTGATAAATGAAGATGATTCTTTGGTAAAGAACTCTGCCTTTTTGATCTAGAAAACTTTAGAAACTTCGATTTCGGGTTTTCTTTCTAGAACCTGCTTAATCGTGGTTCTCGTTCAATTTTTGGACCGAAGATAAACTGGCTAGCTTAGACGAACATTCGTTCGATCTCTAATTTTTATATCTCATTCACGCCTCAAGCAGCTAGTTTGTAGGCACAAATATCCTTATACTTGGCATGTCTTTATATCCACTATTCCAGGAAGTTGAATGTCCCATTGCGTCAATCATATGCAAATTTGTCGCTGCTCAAAATATTAATTAGAATATGAATTAATAAAGGGAATAAGTGAAAAATGTATTTTACAAGTTATTGTTTGATTTATGTTCATACATATATATGTCCTTGCACCACTTCCCCAAGCACAATCACCACATCTGCTCAATTGAGCTCGTCGCTTTTGCTTAACCCTTTTTTGTCATTCGATGTCAATTTCCTATTTCAGTTCGCTTCATTACCTCTTAGCTTATTACATTTATTTAAAGTAAAAAAAAAACACGGTAGCCGCTTTAATGGTATTACTTGCGTTTGATTTGAACTTTGAAAGTGCCCGAACGTGGCTTACATTTATAATGAATCAAATTTGCTTGCAATTTTTTAGAAGTTTTTCTATTATTTTGTAATGAAATTTCTGTTTGCCAGCATCCGTTTTCAGTTTCCTACACCACAGCACTGCAGTGGGTTGTTGTGTATAGGGGTAGTCCATTTGTTGGTTGCACACTAAACGTTTTTTAATTTGCATATAATTTTGTTCCTTAATTCCAGTTCGGTTTAATTTTTGAATTTCAATCAAAATACCCGCCTGGCAGACGGTAGCACAAATTTGTTGAATGGTAAATGAAAATCATTAAAGAATTTAGGTGGGGAGTATCACATCGTAAAATTGGGTAAATGCTTCAAAAATATATATCGCATTTTATGCATTTAAATAGCCCTTAAGAGTAGACATAATTACAAAAATACATTACTGCAATATTCACCTCAGACAGGGTATCAATGTTACTGATTATCATACGGAATGACTACGAAATGTCTGCACCGAATCCTGAATATTCGCTGCCCCGGAAGAATATCAAATGACGACTTATGGTCGTGCACAAATCAACCTACGGCTGCCTCAGATATAGCCAAGTGCAAATGGTCGTGGATTTGTCACACTCTCAGAAGACCTTCAGTATATATAGCCAGACATTTATTGCGATGGAATTCACAGGGAAATCGACGATCTGGTCTACCAGCAAATACTTGGCGCAGAACTATGGATAAAGAACTCGAAGACGCAGAGTACACGTGAAATGATGTCACGAGAAAAGCACCAAACAGAACACAATTAAAGTCGGTGGTATAAGCGTCCTAGCTATAGAAATCCGCACTGAAATAAAAAGTTTGAAAGTGCACATTGAAAGTAACATATCAAAACCACTTTCAAAGCGATTATGGAAATACTGTAAATATTACAGTATTTACTGTAAAATTGGCATTAAAAACATGTGATTTTTTAAAAATATCAATTAATGATATGAGTCCACTTTCAAATTTACAGTAATTCATGTGAATATGATAGTATATTCGAAGAATGATAGGGGGTCACTTTCAAAATTTATATTACCCACTGTTGGACGAAAAATTACAGGGTTTACTGTTAATTTGACGGCCGTTTCTTGTAGATTTTTTTTTCAGTGCGCTCGCAATTGACGATAGTTATAGATGATCGTATGAAACCAGGTTTTAAAATCTTTGCTTCACTTTTTTTTCGAATCCATATATGTATGTATGTAGGTGCCATATTAAGGCTTTCCGAAAAAACAATTTGAGTAAATCGTCCGTATAGTCCGGTCAATATAGACATTTGAAATAACAATAATTCCCACAGAGCCAAATTTATGTGGAGAGGTTGAGAAAGAAGACTTCTAAAGTCCTCATCGATCCCATGTATGCTAAAAAAGTTATTTGGGGCCAAAGACAAAACGGTAAGTGTTTACAAAAAATTACCTGAAAGACCTGGAAATTCTCTACAAATATGGCCCTGGCATTTTTTCTCTAAGAGTAACCAGTTCCAGATATCGTGATTGTAAAATTGGTTCTGAAAATTATATGAAAATATATGCCACGTGTGGACTTTTCAGGATTTTTCTCGAAAATTTTAGTAGGCGTCGAAAAAGTGGGATCGGTGGGGGCTTTTGCAGTTCCTGGCAGTGAACCTAAGCTCTTGACAAAAAAATTTACTCTGCTTAAACTTACCAGACTTAAGGCTTTACAAAAATATCTAGTTTCGTTGTGGAAATATGTTGACCTTTGACCCCGAATAACTTTTTTAGCACAAGTTTTCTTTCTGACGACGAGCCAAAACTCTTTACCCAAAATTTGGTTCTGTGGAAATTATTGTTGTTTAACCACTATATTATGTATGTATATTTCGACCGGGCTAGAGTATACTAAGTAAGTAAGTACATGAATAAATCTCCTCATGCAAACATTTACATCCGATAGAGTTGCTTAGTACAGTATCAATTACAGATACGTTTAGGGGGACGGGTAATGTCTCTCCAGCTGCTTCCATTCTTCACCCCTTCTAACTTATCTGCATACAAACATATGCACATTCATCTACACCACACCTCATTTGATGCATCAGCAAGAATTTTCTGTTCATTTAATCGTCGATGTCAGGATGTCAATGTCAGATGTGCGTGTAACAAACAACAGAATGCAAACATCTTCAATTTCAACAAATGCAACAAAAAATCTCTAAAATTAATGGGAAAAAATGTTTTTAAAAAAACTTATTTGCATTTGTAGCAGAGGAAAATTCGTCGGTAATGGGTCGAGCAGCTGAAGGATATTTATAAAAAAATCTACCCTTACAGGATTTATATAAAAAACAGCATTACATTCATATACAAATCAACAGACAGAAGTTGGCGATGATAAGTGAATTGAATGTTTTTGTAAAATGAGAAAGTTGAAAGTGAAACTTGTTATGGATAAATAACTATATCACATAAAGACCTAGGAGTAGCTAGTTATCTGCTAATACTTACATATTTTGAAGCTCACTGGTAACATACACCACTAATTTTTCGAGAATCGATAGTCGTCAAAAGTGAATTTAATGTACATTTACATACAAATGTACTCATGTAACTACATCCAATTTTTCACATCTTTCTACTCGAATGGAGACAGTTAAGCGGGTTCTTTTAAGAGCACAACCGCTTAAATACCTCAAAAGGCTGAACATTTGGTCGGGATACTTAAGTGGGGTTTACTGTAGTTATATATCAGCTATATCAAATAGACTGGCTTTTAACATTATATAACCTACATATGGGACCATTATTTGAAATGAAGACTAAATAAAAATAAGACTTCCGACTAAAAATCAGATGAATAGGACGAATTAAAACATTCACATGGTATGTACAACGAGTATAAATTCATCTACTCAGAGGGATATACCAAACTTTGCAAGTGACACCAAATGTTTCAGTCCACATATTTAGTACTAGCCGACTCGGCCGCACTGTCTCCCTTCTTATCTTCCTCCTCCTTGTTCTCAGCATTTTTACTTTGGTCAGTGCTACTTGTACGTCCACATCTACTAATCTCTACAACTTCCCTCTACCTTTACTAAATATGCATATATATACTTACAAAGAAATGGAGATTCTGAAGTGAAACCCATCCTACGCCTACTTCCAACTCGACCACTTTCTCTTCTTTGAGTACCTCGACAAATCTGTTCCCCTTCCATGATCGTCAGTCTAATCTCGAGTCCAGCTTTGCCTTAAACCAATTGTAGAACAATATCTTATTACCTATATAACTACGCTACCTATATCACTAATATTGGATACACATGACCTAAAACTTATTCCGGAGTCAGCCCTTTTACTGAATTTTTGCCTCTGTTTTAAAAGCTGATATTAACCTGAATAACCTAGAACTGTCTAAAGTTTCAAGATACTAGTTTTTTTGTGGAATTATTATTTTTTTTCTCATAATAACTTTCTGACAGCCTACCTACATACATACATATCGTCACCTTAATTCACAAAAGCCCTAACTGACATAAAAAATTTTTTACAGGAGAGGCAAAAACAAAAAAATGTTTACATTGAACGCATGCAAAGATAGCTTTGTAAATTTGGAATATCTCCGTTGTTACAGCTCGTAACTACTTAAAATTTGTAGTGAGTGTGTATTTTACTATATCATAGTTAAATATGTGAAAAAGTCATTTTCGAAAAATGTGTCAATTAGGGCCTTTGTGAATTAGGTTAGGTTCAAGTGGCTGCCGCAGAGGCACACTTAGGCCAGTTTTGAAAGGCCCGTTGTGATACCACCAACACAAGGAAAGTCAGTCCCGGGACCCAGCCAAATGGAAAATCCCTGAGTTGTTGGGATTTTCCACATAGCAGAATCCCGGGACTGACACTCCTAAACCGACACCGTTACTCCTCCTCGAACCACTTAGATGACTTTATGAAGGCCATCAAGGCCTTTATGTCCAGTTCCGCGATCTGGCTTAGGCTATCCAGGAACGGAGCTCCCAAAAAGCGTGTTCTCGCGCCGCTTAAAGCCGGACAGTTGCAGATGAGGTGTTCCACTGTTTCCTCCTCCTCATCATCTTTGCAACTCTTGCAACATCGTCGGTAGGGCACATTTAGCCTTTCTGCATGCCTACCAATGAGGCAGTGACCGGTTAATACCCTTATCAATATGCAGATTTCCCTCCTAGTTAGGGCATAAATGCGTCTAGACCTTTTAAGATCCCATTTTGGCCAGGTTTGTTTCGATATCCGACACCCTGGGGATTGCAGCCATCTTTCGTTGGCTTGACGGAGTGTGTGCTCCTTCAGCATTAGTTTGCATGTGGCAAACGGCATACCTAAGCGCTCTTTATCCTGAAGAACCTGCTTGGTCGTGCCCTGCCTGGCAAGCTCGTCTGCCTTACAGTTTCCCTCAATGTCCCTATGTCCCGGGACCCATATGAGGTTTACGCGGTTCTGTTGGGCCATCTCCTGAAGAGATCGACGACAGCTGAGCGTCAGTTCAGAGTTGAACGTGTATGAGCCAAGGGATTTGATGGCCGCTTGGCTATCGCTGAAAATAGCGATATCTTCTCCGATAACACGTTTGCTTAACCAGGCCGCGGCGTCTAGGATTGCCGAGACTTCCGCCTGGAAGACGCTACAATGATCAGGTAGTCTGAAGGAGAGCTCAAGGTCCAAATCCCTTGAATAAACCCCTCCTCCAACTCTGCCGTCCAACTTCGACCCGTCGGTGTATATGGAAGTGCCACCATTTGTTTCGGGACACCAATCCGTCCTCTCCCAGTCTTCTCTGCTGGGAATGTTTATTTTGAAACAGCTATCGCCGACTGTAGTGGTCGCACAACGATCTGTGCTTAGAGGGAGAAAGCTGTAAGATTCCAGAATACTGGAGTGTCCAATAGTACCCGCACCCCAACTGGAGGTTTCTCTTAGGCGCAGAACTGATGCCGCTGCTGACCGAAACCCTTCAAGATCAAGTGGCAAAATGGCCAGAATGACCTGGAGGGCTTCGTTGGGCGTTGTCCTTACCGCACCGCTTATGCAGATCATATTTGATCTATGGACTTTCCGCAACAGATTCAGGTATGTTGCCTTGCTCAGCGCAGGCCACCGTACGACGACTTCATATAGCATGATTGGACGAATGATGGCCATGTAGATCCAACTGCATACTCTAGGGCTGAGTCCCCATTTTTTGCCAATGGCTCTTTGCATGTGTAAAGAGCGATGCAAGCTTTCTTCTGGCGCTGAAGAACATTCTCCTTCCAGTTCAGTTTCCTGTCCAGAACTATGCCTAGAAACTTGGCCTTATCCGACAAGCCCAGGCGCGTGCCATCTAGTTCTGGTAGGCTTAGTTGCGGTATTTTGTACCGGTTGGTGAAGAGGACAAGTTCCACTTTCCCCGGGTTGATACTAAGTCCGCAGCGAGAGGACCACGTCGAAACTTCTCGCAGTGCTACTTGCATCAGGTCACACAGAGTTTGTGGGAACTTGCCTCTGAATGCAATAGCTAAATCGTCTGCGTATGCCACTATCTTTCCGCCCCCCCAGCTTGTGTCGCGTAGCAACGAGTTGACTGTGAGGTTCCATAACAGCGGGGAAAGAACACCACCCTGGGGTGTTCCCCTTGTGACATAGCGTGATAACTCAACCGTACCAAGTGAAGAAGCTATTTTCCTTCCCATTAAAAGTTGGTCAATTAAACCAGTTAGAGGTCTATCTACGCCCAGATTAGTTAGAGCGGAGTTGATAGCCTCCGGGCTTATATTGTTGAAAGCCCCCTCAATGTCTAGGAAGGCCACGAGACAGTAGTCCTTTTCACACAGCGATTTCTCAATGACAGATACTAGGCTGTGCAGAGCGGTTTCTGTTGATTTACCCTTGGTGTATGCATGCTGATAGCTAGAGATTAGGTTGCTATCAATAGTCGTTGAGAGGTAGTCGCTTAGTATCCTCTCAAAGGTTTTGAGTACAAAGGACGAGAGACTGATCGGTCTGTAGTCTTTTGGCTCGTAGTGGGATGCCTTCCCAGCCTTAGGGATAAACACTACCGTGGCGCTTCTCCAGGAGCCCGGAATGTGGTTGAGAGCCAGGCAGGCTGTGAAGAGAAATACCAGCCATTTAGCTGATGTCTCCAACGTGTTTATAAGTTGCGCGGGGATAATCCCGTCCGGCCCGGCAGCCTTATACGGTTCAAAGCTCTTAACTGCCCACCTTACCCTTTCCTCAGTGATGGGTATTTTTACTGCCAGGTTTGTTGCAGGTACTAGTGGTGCGTCATGCAGATTCCCCGGAAAATGTGTGTTCAAGAGCAGCTCAAGGGTTTCCTCTTCCGTGCTGGTCCAGGATCCGTCAGTTTTTCGCAAATAGCTGATGGCTGTTTGACTTTTCGAGAGGACTCGTCTAAGTCTCGCTGTGTCGTCGGCCTTTTCGACGCCAGTGCAGTAATTTCTCCACGATGTTCTCTTCGCCTGTCTCAGAGCTTTTTTGTAGGCCCTACGTTTAGCATTATATTCGTGCCAATGAGGCTCAGAGCCGAGGCTCTTGGCCTTGTTAAATTGTTTCCGGCATGATTTGCGGAACGAGTCCAAATCGTAGGACCACCAATGTGGCCTGTGTTTACCGCGTGGTTTTGGCACTGGACAAGCCTGTCCTAGAACATTTGAGAGCGCCGATGTAAATGTAGTAACAAGATCCTCCAGCTCCTCTACTGATGAGGGGGCTTGTGAGGGCAGTACTGGGAGGTCTCTGTCTAATATTTCATTGTGTAACTGCCAATTTGTGTTACGTGGATTGCGCTTCATGATTGGTTGTTCTACAATAAAGTCTAAAACCATTTCTATGTAACGGTGGTCGGAGAATGAATGTTCTTCCAGAACCCGCCATTTTCTGACCCACCCATAAGCGCCTTCACTACAGATAGTGAGGTCTATGACCTCCCTACGGGTCTTAGTGATAAAAGTAGGCTCATTACCCACGTTGCAAATTACCAGGTTGGCTGTTAAGAGGTAATCAAACAGAGACTCGCCCCTGGAATTGATATCGGAACTCCCCCATTGGACATGGTGAGCATTAGCGTCCGCTCCAATAATAAGATTACCCGTGCAGAAATTTGACACCAGGTCTTTCACCTCCGTTTGTGGTGGGGGTTCTTCGGCGTCGTAGGGCATATAGACCGACGCCACCGTCAGGCGGGTGCTGTCGACCGTTAGACTGATAGCGGTAATATCACCATTGGTGTAGTTAGGTAGGAGAAAGGAGTTCAACTCAGACTTGACCAAAATACACGTTCGGACTTTGCTCTCCTCGCTGGCTCGAATGAGCTTGAAGCCCTTAGTCCCCAATCCGCAGATTCTCGAGCTATTGACCCAGGGTTCTTGGATGAGGACCACATCCACGTCGCCTTTAGAAAGACTACTACTTAAAGCAGCCGAAGCCACTTTAGATTTGTGCAGATTAATCTGAAGCACCACCAACATAAGAGCGCACAGACTTCCCTGCCGTCCCCATGTCGTCGAGGTTTGCCCCATCCCGGAGGTTGCCTATCAACGACGAGTTGTTCCGATTAACTGCCCGATATGGCGTTGCAGGAGTCCTGCTGCCTGTAGCGTTAGATGTTAATCGCTCAGCGTTGGCTGCTACCACCGTGACGTCGAGGACTTCCTCGTCCTGTAGGCTGTCCTCCATCTCCCAGTTGTTCACAGCAATATCGGCAAGGGACGTGGCGGATAACATGCTTTCCGCATCGGAATCCTCCGCTTCCTCTTCTAGTAATTCGTTTTCCGGTTCCCCCGGAGCAGCCGAGAAGGCAGCGCGCTGAGCATCACCACGATATACGTGGATAACGATCTGGCCTACGCTGTAGTGTACTAGGCCATTGCACCTTTTGAGGGGCTCGATTGACTCTTTATTCATGGTGAACACCACCTGTCTGTCGGGCCCCACCGCATCCCCGACCAGATTGACACTCCAGTCATGCGTTGGGAGGGACGGATTCATTAGCCGTAGCATCCCGAGAATTCTGTCGGGTTCGTCAGGGATGGCCGGAATCCACGCCCTTGCCCTTGGACGAGCTGGAATGTCCTTCCAGTCGACGACCTCTATCTTTGCGCCCTTGTAGACTTCACCATGTTTAGCAGCTGCTGCCTTATACAGTGCTACGGTTTTTGCATCCTCGCATGCGAGTAATTTGATCTGGCCCTGGTGCCAGCCCGCATCCGTTACTCGCGCCGAACTACCCGGAAACTCCGGAGCAACGTTGAGAAGAATGTTGCCGAGTTCATTTCGCACGTAACGCCACCGGTCCTTGGGGATGGCCAGACGGTCATTGCCTCGGTCAAGGACGCCTATAAGGAATTTTGTGAATTAAGGTTATTGGTTTAAATAAAAGAGTCATGAAAGATTATTACATAGGCCCGTAATCATAGCCGTTGCTTAACATGCGTATTAGTTAATATCTTCACTAAACTTAAAACGAAATTTAAAATTTAGGTCACACAGAGCAAAAAGTCAGAAGGATTTCTCTATGATATTTTTCCAATAAGATGCCCGTCTTATTATGACTGGGTGTCTCTTTTTAATAAAACTGAGTAGATAATCACATAACATTAAGAAGATTTTCTTTTTAATATTTCAAATTAAAAAAAATGAACGCTCAACCCAGATGTCTAGTCTAGTCTAATCTACACTACCATGCCATCGTATACTTAACTTGCCAACGTCTAATTACACCTTTGTTCTTTTTGCCTCACCACATGTCCACTTGCCTTATTGCCTTCACCGCGTATCGAACTAAGAGTTATTCACTGCAGAACGGAGATCTCTACCATGATGCTATGTTGTTGTTGTTGTTAACAATGCATCGTGCATGATGCTATCGTGTACTTGTGCTTGGCAGCGTCGAATTACACATTTGAAGAAGGTATACTTTAATGTACATATGTTGTATGTACATATGTTGAGACGTTAATAGCAAAGTTTAAATTAATAAGAGATCTTTTAAAAATTAATATTTTTCCTTTTCAATAAATTCAATATGAATCTAGTGAAAATAAGAGGATGTTCTCATTAATTTACTTTATACAAATTTTCTCATAAAAACAAGCAGATTTCCTTTAACAATTGAACGTTTTTGACAAAAGTACATAAAAAATTCATAAATAAGAAGCTAACTCCTTCTTTTTGGGCGATTTCCTTTTCAATAAATTTGAGAAGAAATTCAAGCTAAAATCAAAAAGATTTCCTAGCACAAATTTCTTCAAATTTGCCCCCACTCGCTCTCCCCGGCCAAAAAGCCTTTTTAAACGTCGATCTCTTTGATTATAGGCTTTTTGGCTCTGTGCAATCATAGTCATGCTAAACAGACATATTAGCTGAAAAGAAATTTAACAGGGACCCCTAATAAAAAAATTAAACTAAGCAGGAACCCCTCATGAAAAGAAATTAAGTTGGATGGTGGTATGAAGGATTTTTTTTAACTTTGGCAGGATCACCCTGTGCCAGCTAACATAGCATATCTGTGTCACAAACCATTGTACATTTGTGTTAATAACCGACAGAGGGAAAACTCATTACTGTCACTCACACAACTATAGACACACACCGCTTTATTAAAATTATAAAATGGCATTTTCTTCATTTTAATTTTAAAATCCATATTAGACATAAAATGTATTTTAGGTTGACTATGACAGACTTAGAAAGATGTTTGTATTAGAATCATGTTAAAGTAAATTAAACTCTATTCTAATTCGACTATGACTACGGGCCATAGTTATTATAGACGTTAAAAATATTAAAATCAATCGCTTAAAGCTCTTAATATATGGGCAAATCCAGCGTCACTTACGTTTCACGCTTCTATGTATATAAAAATGCATCTTTAGTGGTAATTTTGAGCAGTTCTTAAAATCGAGTAATACAGTTTGTATTCGGACCATATTTTCGGATCAAGTCAAACATGCCTGCCTTAAAATGATTACACACTTTCAGAAAATAGGTACTTTGGTGGTAGCATTTACGTTTCCGCACAGATTTCCTTTTTTGAGGTCTTCCATCAGCCAAATCAAAATCAGCGAATTGAGTAGCAACAGTTGAGATTGGTTTACACCCCTTTATCAAAGACGGTATTTTGGAAGCTCTACATCAAAAACAATTTTCCTCAATTTAATCTAACTTTTCCAGGATTTACCCATTAGTGTATAGTACCTCCAGCAGCATGTCATTAATAACGTTAATGTTAATTGTCTGCGTGAGTAAATCCATGATGAAATTAAAGAATTATTCTCCCGCCTAGGCATGCTTATTCGAAAAATACATTAAATTTTAAATATTGTCTTTTAATACTCCAATTTTTTATGTAAACATATAATCGTAATGAAAAAAGCAAATGCACTGTGTTAATTTAGTTTAAAACCACAAAACGACAGGCAATAAAAAATGTCCTTTTAATCGCCAGAAAATCCACCAGATTGCCATTGCTTGACAACAAGAAAATTCTAGTAAGAAGAAAATTATTATTAAAAAAAAGATAAAGAAAAAGTGTTTTTGTCGTAAAATAAAAATGAACTCACAGAGTTTTATGGGAAGTTGTCCGCATGTGCCCGTATGCCAAACGCAAAGCAATGGCGGCGATGTGTCAGTGAATGCATCATTAATCAAATGTCCACCCAGTAAGTAACGTTATTCATCATGCTTACGCTTTCCTTCTGCACTTTTAAGTTTTTTTAACGAAAGTTTTTTATTATTACTTTTTTTCGCTTCTCAACGACATCGAACAGCAGTAAAGTGACTCGTAGTCCATATTTGAAACTTACACCACCACTTCAAACATAACCTTGCCAAGTAGGGGATACGTTTGGGATAAGCACGGGATAACACTTTTTGTAAACTGAGCAGATATGTACCTTTTACACGTGAACGAGGATGGTGTATGCAGCGGCTTACAAGGACATTGTTATAGCTTGTGGTCCAACATGGTCCATTATTATTCAAAACTTTGAAATTTTGTTGGTAGATCTTTTAATTCTTTTCTGAAAAGGTATTTAGTTTCAAATTATTCGAAAAAAATCTGATTGTAGTCTAGTATTTTTCCTGAACAGTTTCGTATTTCAATGCAGGGTACATACTTCCTAAACTATATTCATACACACAATAAATACTCCACAGCATATACGCGTATATTTCCTTTTGGTGGATTAAAATTTGGCCATCCTCTAATGGGGAATATCAATTTAGTCGTAGTTAAGTTGGAAGTTGTAAAATGAAAAAAAAAGTTCTTCTTTTATTAGATTGCGGCCATTTTCATGAACGACAAGATAAGTACATGCACAGGTATATCTGTAGGTGTAACATAGAGGAACTGTATTTATATTGTCTTGGCTTTAAAGAACGACCAAACGCATAAATCAAGATTATGTTTGTGTGAATCTCGGTTGTTACGTTTTCTGGAGGAATGATAACTATTTTAAAGGTTACTGATTTTAATATTTCTTTAAAAATCGTATGTTGTGATACCCTTATGTAAACGTTCCAATTAAACTCCTGTTCTTGCCGTTGCAACGCGTTGGCGGGAAATAATATTAACATGTTATGCCTTTCAATAGTAGTGCTATTTAAGATGAAATCCGACGTAGGCAATTTTTAAACAATCTGAACTGGAGTTTTCTGGACCCCGACATTTATTTTTCACACCAATAAGAGACAGGTCAATCCTTCAGAAAATCATATAAAAATCCGACATCTACTTCACTGCTTTCTACTCGCCTTTATAACCACTGGACAGACCAGATATTTTCGCCGGAGTGCAACCAAACTCATTAGGTTTCAATATAAAACATAAATCATGTTGGACCTTTCTTCTCTTGATTGCTTCAAGTCAGTTCGAAATTAGTAATACTACATTGACTAGTACACCGTTCTAACTGGATTGCACCACAGCACTTTATTTCTACCCATTGAAATGTAAATTGTAAACACCTCCTTGAATTGTACCTGTTTTTGAAAAATTATATAAAATAACTGTGACACGCCACATATTTTTTCCATGTCAGATAATACAGCCCTTATCATAATAATAGGACACCTCGTTTGACATATTCTAAGCCCTTATTTCATTTTATTTTCATTTTTTGCTTATAGAATTCTGAATTTAAGTAGTCTATTAAAGCGGAGACTCTCTAATAGAGCGAGATCCCAGAGCCTCCTGGCGTCACTTATGTATTTTATAAGGAATGAAACCAATACCGATCGATAGTCCTCCCGGAATCTAGAAAGAGTGTTGGAAATTTCAAGGCTGTACCTATGACAAGGGATTAGGAATCGGGGGTCAAAGTCGCCAAAAAATGGCCCTAACTTGACTTGTTTTATAACTAATGGATGATTTTCACATATCGTCGCTCCCAACGAAGAATAACACGGTTCAGTTTTCTGCGTCGAAGACTAACACACTTCAGTTTTCTGCGTCGAAGACTAACACATTTCAGTTTTCTGCGTCGAAGACTAACACATTTCAGTTTTCTGCGTCGAAGACTAACACACTTCAGTTTTCTGCGTCGAAGACTAACACGGTTCAGTTTTCTCCGGTACCAGTTTGCAGCCTCGTTCTTTTCCATAGCAATATAACGGCTTCGGTTTTGAAAAATGAATCGTATTTATTTGCAGGTGGTCTTCGGTTTCGATTTCAGTCCATCAGTTTAAAGTTAGGACAAGTCAAATTTTCAAAAATGCACTCCAACTTTTAAAGTTTAACAGGAAATCAGAATATAATAAATATAGTTTAAAAAAACTAAAACTCACGCTTTTAGAGAGTATTGAACTAAAAAGTTGAAAATAATTTGAAAAACCCTACACAGTAGTATTGTGGAAAAAGCGTGGTCCGCTTTGTTCCATAATCTTCGTTTTTTATTTAAATTATTTTTACCTTTTTAGTGCAATATTCTTTAAAAGCGCGTGTTTTCGCTTTTTAAACTATATTTATTTTTTACTTTTTAAATGTGTTATGAAGTAATCGATAAATATATCGAAATATACCGCAGTGCAAACGAAACCTCTGGGCCTCCACTTTCGTTTGATACCCATATTGTTATCGATAAATATATCGAAATATTCCAAAGTCCAATATAAACCTGTAGAACTTCCCTTTTGTTTGATACCCAGATTGTAGGCATTATGACACGGAGGAAAATCTATGGATGGAACATCCATAATTATTGATATCACATTAAATAAAAATTGATAATTCTGTCCCATCAATGAATATGGATGTTTCATCAATGCTTTTTTGATAAATCACTATTGAAATGGTATCCATATAAACTATTGATAAATTCTAAATAGTTTAAAAAAACAAAATTTTATATAATTTAACATCTGGTTTCAGTAAGATTCGAACCCTGCTCCTCTGGCACGTTTTTATAAAATGCCGTAGCCGAATGGTAGAATTTTTCGAAAAATTTTCAATCATAAGAAATTCAAAAAATTTTGAATTAAAAAAAACGCTCCAACAAGTTGTAATATTGTTAGAAAATCCATAGTAAAAATTGTTGAACTGTTATGATTATGCGTCCCAGAAAAATTTACATTTCGCCAATATATATGATGTATGATATATATAGTAAATATGGATATGGATATGCCGACAATAGAAATTCATATCACGACCATATATGTATATTGACGTGCCGTTCAAATATATTAGCATTATATCCATAAATATAGAAAATACTACATAATTTCGAAATGGTTGACATGTCATTTTACTTTTTATTGGGACCAAATAATATTTGATAACTCGCTCATTCTAAATGAATATTGCATTAAACTCGTCGCTATCAATAGCGATATTGTCACAACATTCAATGCATTTCTCTCAGTGGACCGATACCTCAGTTATCGATAAATATATCGAAGTCCAAATGCAACCTCCTATCGTTTGACACCCATATTGAAGGAACATTTCAAGGTGTTTGTGACAGTCATATGCCACTATCGGGTAGACTGAAGTAGAGTTACATACAAACAAGCACACATACATATGAATGTATGTACAAGTAAAGCTAATGAAAGCGTAGTAAAAAAACTAGCATTATGTGGCAAACAAACAAACAAACAAACAAGCAAACATAAAAGTGAACCTAAGAAAAGCGTGGTAATAATAAAAAATAGAATGACCAAGAGGATTTACCTACCAAATATACTAGTTTAGCTATTTATCTTACCGAGTTACGTCATTTTATATGATTTTCGGAATTTTCCGTATAGAAAGTGGGCGCGGTCGGAAAACGATTTCTTCCAATTTCATGAGGTATACTCCCTACAATGCTAATATACCTTGTGCCAAATTTCACGATTCTACCGTAAACATTTTACAAGTCATTAGCAGTCGAATTTTCAAAAATGCCTCCCTTAAAAGTGGGCGGTGCCATGCCCACCTTAAAAAATTTATCAAAAAATCATAATAGAATGACCAGGGGGATTCACCTATAAAATTATATTATTTTAGCAGTTTCCGGTACCGAGATAAGTCAATTTATGTGATTTCCGAAATTTTCGATAGCGAAAAAGGGGCCGTGGTTATCATCCGATTTCGCCCATTTTCAATAGCAACCTACCTTGGCCAGAAAGTAGCCTGTATACCAAATTTCATGCAAATATCTCAATTACATATTACTTTAGTATTGTGTACACGGACAGGCGAATGGATGGGCACTGCGGGTAAGGGGTTTAGAACATGGGTCGGCAGATTTGTAAATACAGGTGTATAAGTGAGAGCGCTTATACACGCGCTGTGATCGTCCGAACTATATTTTTAACACTCGCTGACCAAACAAGCGACACACCCACGCGATATGGTTTCGCCCCTTGCTCAGAGACGATTAAATCATGAGGTAAATAAAGAGCGCAACGTGTCTGTGTGATGAGTCCAACTTGTTTGACTGATCTTAAGATCTATGGGGCGCCGATGCTTGGTTTAGAATATGCCCGAGGTGCGTAAGCTGGTCGTAAGAGCCGACTAAAATACACGAAATCGTTCCCAAAACAGTCGAGCAGTCAGACTGTCAACACCCGTACAACCCCAGTCTGGTCTGTCACGTAACGACTAGGCAGGGAAAAGTATGGCTACAACAACAGCAACAACAACCACAGAACTTCCATATACGGATCTCTATATCTCGATTATTTTGTGCCGTTAAGTAGTACCGTTATGTGAAAAAATTATCCTTACCTTGTACTAGTACGCTGGGTATAAAAATATACATATGTATTCGGATTGGTGACGGTTGACTGAGGTTATAGTTCTATATTGGAAGCACAAATGCTTCCTCGCCAGAACTCTGGTTTTAGAAAATCCACCCAAACCAAACATTGAATATTTCTTATTACCTTTTAGATTTTTATATAAAAAGAAACTGAAAACGTCGAACGAGTGCAGAAAAAAATCTCTTATCGAAGCTTCGACTTACTAATTTCCATTGCAGAAGATCCCATAAATGAGAACGAGTTGTTGCTGTATCTAAAGTTGAACTAAGTTTTAGGCCACAAAATTGCTTTGATGAAATTGAAAAACGTTTAGCAACTACTTTAAACGAATTTACTGGCTGGAGAAGTTAAGATATTTTATTAAATTTTCTTCAAAATAGGGTGGCAATATCAAACGATGGGAGACGAAGTGAATTTACATTTTCCTCCTTGCTTTGCACATGTTAATACAAAGCTAAGCAATCCAAGTTGCTGCTTCCTTATCCTGGCAACGTTCACAAAGTTATGTAGAAATGTTGATAGCACGTTTAAAGAGAGCATGGGAGAGTGAATATGGACTCCGACTTGCACACATATATATTTACATATATTGACTTTGTATATTTGCCGAAGCGGACTTTTGAGAAGCTTAAAGCTGCGGCATTACAAGATTTTTTGTTGTTTTTAATGCCTGCTGATTTTACTGATTTCACTGATTTGTGCGCTGTCATCAACGTATATTTGGAAATGTCAGCCGTTCAACGGTTTCTGCGCTTACAGCCAGCTAGCCAGCCGCTCCCTTCAAAATGCATACATCTACATATTTTCATATAAATCGAATTTCCTTAATTTTATATTTTAGCAAACAAGGCTCAAACTCTCAACTCACAAACCGAACTCACAAACGAACTGAAGCAAAGTTAGCAAACATAGGTACAATGATTTGCGATTTGTGGGTCGGTTTGGGGAGGTGGTAGTCAACAATTGGATGGATGGGGTTTCAAGTAGAGTAAAGGAATCGCACACAAGAACACACAATCTGTCATTCGATTAAATGCAAAAAAGAGATGAATTGGGAAAAGTCGGATGTCTTTGTTGAATTTGGATTGGATTTGCTCGAATGGCGCCCACTGATATAAACATACAATAAACCAGTATTTTAATATTTTCTTACTAAATGCTTGGTTTTGACTTCAAAAGAATAAATACGTTCAATTTGAAATTTACATACATACGTTGTTTGTATGTATGTAAGTGCATTAAGGTGGCCATTGTATTAAACAGTTTTTCAATAGACTATCACATCCCGGAAAGAAGGTGAGTAGTCCGTTCATTCATGTAATTTATACTCCTTCAGAGCACTCCCAAGGAAAAGTTTTTGAAGTTGACTTCTTAGGCGGCGATATGAAGTTTTAATTGAGAGTAAAATTTGAGAAAATGGCTGATGATGCAATGGAAATTATGCAACGGAAATAGAAATTTTAGCCGATTTACAGGCGTATGTTGCAGACTTTCAGGCGTAGGCGATTTTCACCACGATGCTTAGCTGTGCAAATCAAATAGGAGGGAGGTGAAATTCTAGGATATAGCTAATATTGCACAAATTGTAATAGTTGGGCCTAGCAGAATTCATGGGTGTTGCCACTTATGGCGGTATACAGGGTTGCCACCTTTCCCATTTTTTTTTAAATATAGAGGTCGATATACCAATATGGGTATCAAATGAAAGGTATTTTCGACTGTATTCCAAATAAGATAATTTTAAGCAGGGTTGCCGCTTAGGGTTGCCACCTCACCGTAATTTATTTATTTTTTTTTCGTATATCTCGGGAACTACTTGACCGATTTGGATAAAATTTGGTTTATAGATAATTTGATTCATTCTAAGATTATACACATGGGTGTTGCCCCTTATGTCGGTATACAGGGTTGCCACCTATCCCAATTTTTTTTAAATATAGAGGTCGATATACCAATATGGATATCAAATGAAAGGCATTTTCGACTGTATTCCAAATAAAACAATTTTAAACAAGATTACCACTTAAGGTTTCCACCTAACCGCAATTTCTTAATTTTTTCGTATATCTCGGGAACTGCTTGACCGATTTGTATAAAATTTGGCATATAGAAAATTTAATTATTCTAAGATTATATACACGGGTGTTGCCACTTAGGGTGGTTTACAGGGTTGCCACCTATTCCAATTTTTTTTTAAATATAGAGCAAGGTATGCCAATATAGGTATCAAATTAAAGGTATTTTCAGCCGTATTCCAAATATGACAATTTCATTTGAAGGAAAACGCACCTTGTATAAATTTGAATTGATCGGTTCCCTGGTCCACTTCCCGGAAGTAAAAAATTGCGAATCTAAACCATTTTCGAATACACCTTATTAATATTTCGTTATTTCTGAATTTAAGAAGCTAACATCTTTCACGTGTACTGGCTACACTCGTTTTTTTTTTATAATAAAGGCGATTCAATTTACGACGGCGATGTCCTAGAAGAGTATCACCTATCCCTTCCTATTGTATTTTCGAATCAAATGAAGGATAGTTAAAAGATAAAGCAGTTAGGTTCCAAAATTGTTCATAGTTTGTCTACATTAAGCTAATGTGTGTTGGAAAAGTAATTTTTTTTAAATTAAATTTTGCTTAACCTGTCGAAGCTTCCTCCCTCTACCCCTCCATTTTTCTTTGCTTCTGAGTACTCCATGAAACACCCCGGGAATACTTTCCAAAAACGCTCAACAATTATTCCGTAGAGTATATTCAAACCAAAGAGATGACCTATTATCTTTGGCCTTAAAGTAGACCTTGTACATCTCTCGTTTTGGTTTGCTAAACAAAACCCAGAGAAGTCAGAGCATTTGAAGATCAGTCTTTATGGATAAAAATGATACCACCGGAAAGCTGTAGTACCCTACCGCCAAGAGTAGCAAAACAATTTTGGTTCATATTAAAAAATGTTATACTTAGTACAAAATACTAAGTAAGCGGTTTTAAAAAGAGCAGAAAAATTGCGAAAAGGAAAAACAATGTCTTATAAAAATAATATTTCGTATGCAGTCGAGTGATTATTTTCTTTTTTTATTTTACAAACAACTTTCTTTGAAGTTTTGATATTTGATGAGGCAGATTTTGTTGCTTAACATACGAGTAGCCCCCAAATATAATATAAAGCACAATATAAGCCTAGTGTGTAAATAAAAGTGAATTTGGGACCTCAAACAGAAATAATGTACGTTACACACATACCCAAATACTTAGTATAGGTTTGCTGTTTAGCATTTTCTCTTTGAAATATTTTTGTTGATTTTTATCCTAAAAAAAACATGCAACTTTTCTGTGTATTATAAAGCAATGGAAAAGGTAAGGAAAGTGGGTAAAATATAGCCAGCTGTGACAAACATCTCTAGAAATGTACAATACGCTCAGTGGTTGAAACTCAACCAAAAAAGTGGACCCAATATGTTAAGTGTTCGGCCTTCTACACCAAGTCGTGGCATTTCGATGCCCGGCAAAAGTAACATAAAAATTATTTAGAAAAAGAATTTTTCTAAACGGGGTCGCCCCTCGGCAGTAGTTTGACAAACTCTCCGGGTGTATTTCTGCCATGAGAAGCTTCTCAGCAAAAAATTCATTTGCTTTGCAAGTGCCGTTCGGAGTCGGCAAAAAACTGTAGGAAAACTCAAAAGCAACACACCACAAGTTGGAAAGAGAAGCTCGGCTAAAAATCTCGTTAGAGGTTCTGATAACCTGTTGGTATTTCGCCGCCATTAGTTTTAACCTTTATATGCGACTGTGTTCACCATAGTAAAAAAAAATATTTAAGTTTTGTTTTGTGTAACTTTTTTATTTGTTTTTGTTTTAATCTAATATTGTTTTTTTTTTTTACTTCAATAAGTTTTACTCTATTCATTTAGTTTTTTTGATTAATTTTTTTTTTTATTTATAGATATTTTTTTATTTAAATCCGTTTGTTTTAAATATTATTTTACTTTATTTCAAATTTTTTGGCTTAATATTATTTAGTACAATTTTTTTTTGTTTTATTCAATGCTTATCTTTAATCTATTACTTGTTTATTTAATTTTACTCTACTTTATATTTCTTTTTTTAATTTTTTTTAACGTTATAATCTTAGTATTGTATTTTATTTTATTTCGTTTTTTGCATTAATATTGTATTTTACTTTACTTCACTTTATTTAATTTTTTTGTTTTGTTTATTTTATTTTATTATTATTTTTTTATACGTATATTTTTAAGTATTTCAGAGTGAAACCGAAATATTGACAAATATATGTAAAATAAATATTGCGTTTTATTTTTCAAGCGCCTTGAGCTCACGAAAATACTCAAAAATATTTTTAAAAATTTTTTTATTAATTTAATTTTTTATTTTATATTGGTTTTATTATGGTTTATTTTGTTTTTATTTTTTATTTTTATTCACTTTTTTAATTCTATATTCTTATATTGTGTTTTATTTCACTTCATTTCATTTAATTTAATTTTGTTTTGTTTATTGTTTTTTATTTTATTTAATTTTGTTTTTTATTTTATTTTATTTTTATTTTATTTTATTTTATTTTATTTTATTTTATTTTATTTTACTTTATTTTATTTTATTTTATTTTATTTATTTTTTTTTTTTATTTTTTTTTTTATTTTTTTTTTTTTATTTTACTTTATTTTATCTTATTTTATTTTATTTTATTTTATTTTATTTTATTTTATTTTATTTTAATTAATTTTATTTATTTTCATTTTATTTTGTTGTTGTTTTTTATTGAGTTTTTTTTTCTTTACTATTCTTTTTTTATTTTCTTTTATTTTATATCAAATTACTTTGTTTTTTTAATTTATTTAAATTTAATTTATTTTATTAGTTTTATTTAATATGTAAGTATGTTATGAGTTTGTGGTCATTAATTTGAGAATCTTTGAAACTTTGGTGGACTTTTGACCGTTTGGGAATAATTTTTCTTAAATTATTCTGTGTTTTTGTTATTAGTGAACAAGATGGAAAAGCAACAACAATTACAAGCTACCATGATTACGTAATTTCGGCCTTGCTCAAGGGCACTTATCAAATGGCTTTGTGTTTAGAAATTTTTCATCACCTTTTGTTGGTCACCGAACCAAGAACCAAGGGGATTAGGAATTTCTAAGCCCGCAGTATGTACCTCTTACACCAAGCTGCGTTGAAATTATTGCCAGCTTAAGGTTCAGTTACATGAAACTTTATTTTGGCTTTACCTCGAACTTTGACTTTGACAGAAAAGTTCAGTATACGTATTTAAACGAAGCATGGCAAATTAAAGACCTCATAGTTGAAGCAAGGTTAAAATTTGGCAAACTCTCAAATTTTGCTTGCTTTGCTTGCTTTGACAATCAGATGTTGATGACTTTGCCTTAATTTAAGAATAAAAAGTTGGAGGAAATAATAATTAATTCATTGATTCTCTATTAAATCAATAAATTAAACAAAACACTCTGAATGCAAAGAAATAAATAACGAAAACAAATGTATAAAAGAGAAGCGTCAAGGCGTTCATTGTAGCATACCTCTGAAGTTGGACGCAAAGTTTTGAGGTAGCAAATGTCAGGCGAGGTTAACAAAGCTTTATGTATTTGACCCTTTATATCCATCATGTTCACTTAGTATGTATTCATTATATTAGTTTTTGTTTTTATACTACCTTATCGACAACTAGAGCGACATCAATCGGCCGCCATTTATACTAGCAGTGTCAAGGATTTTAGTGCACCCTGTGATCATTTTACTGACAGCTGCAGCTTATTTTCACAGGGTGGCTTTTTCCGCTGTGTTCTGCGATTAATATGTAAGTAAGTTATGAGTTTGTGGTTATTAATTTGAGAATCTTTGAAACTTTGGTGGACTTTTGACCGTTTGGGAATAATGTTTCTTAAATTATTCTGTGCTTTTCCATCTTGTTCACTAATAATTTGAGAATCTTTGAAACTTTGGTGGACTTTTGACCGTTTGGGAATAATTTTTCTTAAATTATTCTGTGTTTTTATTATTAGTGAACAAGATGGAAAAGCACAGAATAATTTAAGAAAAATTATTCCCAAACGGTCAAAAGTCCACCAAAGTTTCAAAGATTCTCAAATTAATAACCACAAACTCATAACATACTTACATATTAATCGCAGGACACAGCGGAAAAAGCCACCCTGTGAAAATAAGCTGCAGCTGTCAGTAAAATGATCACAGGGTGCACTAAAATCCTTGACACTGCTAGTATAAATGGCGGCCGATTGATGTCGCTCTAGTTGTCGATAAGGTAATATAAAACCAAAAACTATTATAATGAATACATACTAAGTGAACATGATGGATATAAGCTGGCAATAATTTCAACGCAGCTTGGTGTAAGAGGTACACACTGCGGGCTTAGAAATTCCTAATCCCCTTGGTTCTTGGTTCGATGACCAACAAAAGGTGATGAAAAATTTCTAAACACAAAGCCATTTGATAAGTGCCCTTGAGCAAGGCCGAAATTACGTAATCATGGTAGCCTGTAATTGTTGTTGCTTTTCCATCTTGTTCACTAATAATAAAAACACAGAATAATTTAAGAAAAATTATTCCCAAACGGTCAAAAGTCCACCAAAGTTTCAAAGTTTTATTTAATTTAATTTTGTTTTTTTATTTCTCTGCATTTTATTTTATGTGAACTAATTTTATTTTTTTATTTTATCATTTTTTAATTTTAGTTTACTTTTTTTAATTGATTTTATTTTATTTTTCTTGCTAAATATTTTATCATACGTTTTATTTAATTCATCTTATTTTATTCCCTGCTTCGATTTCTAAATATGTTATGTGGGCCATATTGTATTTGTATCAACGCAGCTGGGTATAATAAGCGGAAGCAACCAAAAATTCGTACAAATAAAAGTAAAAGCACACAAAACAAGGCAAATTATATTCGGATGAATGGAGGAAGTACTAGGACTAAGCACACCAACCCATACACTCGCGTAGATATATTCGCTTTATTTCAGTACGCACGTGTGCAGCCAAATTTCTCATAAGAAAAAAAATCACCCCTAGAAGGTGTGGTCGTGCTTGGGCTCTCATTTTTTGCGTTTTGCCGAGGGGGTAAGAAAAGTAACATTAAAATCACCCTCAGCAGTTATCGTAAACGACAAGGCGATTTGAAATCAACAAAAAATTTTGGAAATTCGTAGAAATCGCAAAAAAAAACTTAACTTCAGTCGCGGCAAAATGATTGAAAAAGAATAAAGACTCAAGTGTGTATGTAAAGGAGATCAAAAATACTAGAGAATATACTGTGCCCTCGTGCATGTGACAGCAGCTCCGTTTGCTTAGCGCTCATTGTCCTGAGCTGCTACGCACGCATTGAAGCGAGCACTCACGCACGCACACACGCCTGTGTGGACGCAGGAAATTACTTTCACGTTATAAATGAAAAATATCTTTAAGGAAAAAACAAGCAGAATACACACACGCGCACACGCTTATCGACTGTATATCCTTGGCAATGTGTTAAGGTAGTGAGGCCCAAATGGCGAATTAACATAGGCAGGGGTAAACGCATTTTAAATCCAAAAGATTGCCTTCTCTGTCATACGCATGTGCCCTAACAACGAACGATCGGAAAAGGAAAGGTGTGCGTGTGTTTTTTGCGCTCATTCATAGTGTGTGTAAGTGTGAGTGGATGAGGTAGGCCATTTAAATACTTCCAGTGGCATTTTCCATTGGAAGCACACGTCTCTTAGCTACTCGCCGACAGGGGGCGATGCGAATTATATGGCTGCATGTTTGCGTGTA
>CAXKVI010000035.1:42363-105979 GCA_964058755.1 Campiglossa producta | reverse complement strand
GTGTTGAATGGGAACGTGTCCTTCACACAATGCGACAAAATACTTATCCCAAAACTTATACAAATGGCGTTTTCCTTCGCTGGCCACTAATTATTGTTTGTTTCTTGCCAGGCGATCAAATGAGTGAAAGAAAAGTAAACAAAAATGTAGCAAAACAAAATAAATGAAAAGCACGTACTGCAGGTGGGTAATTACCTACTTTGTGATTCAAGGAAATTGGGCGAAAGCACAATTTTGGAATTTTAAATGACGACTGGCGGTTATGGCTATGAGGACGAGCATGAAACGGCAGTGCAAGGAAAAACAGGCAAACAAGTATTTGGCGGATGTTCAGCTGATTTGGAAGATGGTAAATGAGTTTTGCGGAATCTTGCTATAGATAAGTACATCGATAGCTATTGTTTGTGATTTTGCACAAGAAAGTCAACTAAGGACTTACCCTAAAAAAATTGGCAGCGCTTCGTTGAAGCTGCAAAAAAAATTAACCAAAATTTGCGTCAATCATTTTCTGAGAGCTCTACTCTGTTTCGCAGTTTCATCGACGTATAGCAATGGTATGGCCCTTTCGAGTCTCTTTTGGAACACAATGGTGAATTTTATAATTTTTTTTTTTTTTTTCAAATTTAGACATTTTTATTTTTCCTTTAAAATAAAAACATTTTTTAATGGACCTCGAAAATTTCTTTAATGAATTAAATAATTAACTTAAACAAAAAAGCATATTTTTCATCATGAAATGATGTGTAATGGGTGAATTTTATCTGTGCAAATATTGAACAAAGAAATCGGACACCATCATCGGAAAATTAAAAAAAAAAAATCCGTAAATTAATTGACTTTAATATGTGCTTTTTTTGTTTAAGATAACAATTCGTTAAAGAAATTTTCGAAGTCCATTAGGTATCATTTTAAAGGAAAAGGATCAAGCTTAAAATTAAAATTTTTTATAAATTTAAAAAATGTTTACTAAAATTTGTTAATAAATTTTTTTTTTAAATTTATATTCGAAAATAAGGGAAATAACATTTCAAAAAACGTTTTCCATGATCCTTCTTAGCATGTCAATTACAAGACTTCTAATTTAGAGAAAAAAAGCTTACACAAAAAAATTGCGAATTCAAACCTGTATATTTCGGTAACCATCCAATATTTATACGCGACCTTTGGTGATATTTTTTTTTTCTTACATAGCGCAGATCACTTCCACCAAATTTCATTCAAACCGAATATTTAGGTGGTCCGCATGAGGAATTCTACCCCATGTATGTTTTGCTTTATTTCACTTTATATATTTTTTTTTTTTTTTTTTTTGTATGTGTTTTTTTACTGTATTTTATTTGATTGGTTTCCTTTTTTATTTCATCTTATTTTATTTTTATAATGTTTTTTTTTATTAGTATTTTTTTATTTTCGTTTAATTAATTTTTAAAAACTTTTTTTTTATTGGATTTGGTTTATTTCGTTTTATTTTATATAATTTATTTTAATTTATGTAATTTAATTTAATTTAATTGTATTTTATTTTATTACATGTTACCTTATCTTATGTTATTTTATTAAATTTTGTTTTTTTAATTTTATTTATTTACATCATTTAAATGAATTTAATATTATTCTATAAGCATAAGCTGTATTTTAAATCTTTATTTCAAAACTCAAGCAGCTATTAATTCTCCTTAAATGCCACACCAAATCATTTCCCCAACTTAATTATTATCGCTTTTAATGTGACAGCTTAAACAACAGAAATGTTAATAAATTCATGTAAAACAGAAGCATTTCAAATTCTCAAACACTGTTCCGTTTTTTAATTGCCAGCAATTTAGTTCATTTACTTTGTGTCGCTGTTTTGTGTTTTCACAGTCATCGCCTCGACGAAGCCGCTAATGATGATGGCGTTATGGCCATAAGCCATTTTCAAAATTAAAATATTCACGTTCGCACGACTGACTGACACATCGACCAACCAACAAGAACAAAATTACGTATACAATCCAACAACCCATCCTGCCCCCACTCGGCAGTTGCTCTTTCAACACTCACTTATTATATTAAACACGTGTCTCTAGCCGCCACTGATCTATGCTTTCCTTAATATTTTACAGGTTTGGTCAGCTTCTTGGCCAAAGTCACTGTGAGCCGTAAAGTTGTAGGTTTGTATGTGCAAGTATGTATGTACGACGCACTTTGACGCTTACTATAATTAGATGTAAAGGATATAATAATTGGTGTTAAATTGCGGTTTGTTTTACGGCTCTTGGCTATGGATATAAAAAAAATTATAAAGAAAATTAAAAATATTTTTTGTGGCTTCTTTGTGGTGTTTTATACATAAATATTTCTCTTGTTAAACACTTGTTAATGATTGCTGCTTTTCATCGAAAATATTTTTCGTGACATTATGCCTACTTTTTATTTTACACCAGAGGTGGGAATATTGTATTAATTTTTTAATGCATAACGGGCTCATCATGTAAAAGGCGAGAAGTTATACTTTTTATTTCATTTTACATTACATAATTTTAATATTTGGAAAGGCTGTTTAACAACAATAGGATCCCTTCACAGGATATTTCAAAAACGTAAACACGAGGAAAAGACATTGAAATTCCAGTAATATATCGCGTAACAAAATGTTTTCTAGCAAAAATAATTGGGTATATCTTGATACTTTGCAATAATAGTGCACTTTTTATGGGTCATACACGGCGTATGATTAACATTTAATTATTCAAGTAAGAAAAGATCATATAAATTGTAATCTTCATATCTCCGATATCACTTATACTCATGAACACATTTCATTGATTCCCATATTGTAAAACCAATTTCTAGGATATCTCCTGTTCATCTCCTGTGCATCTTTTACATTACATAATTTTAATAATTGAAAGGACTGTGTAACAAATCTCTACCTTTGAATTTTTATAAGGACAACCGGATCCTTTATCAGGATATACACGGCGTATGACTAACATTTAATTATTCAAGTAAGAAAAGATCAGATAAATGGTATTAATGATATCTCCGATAAAATTTATACGCATGAACGGCTTTCATTTGATTCCCATATTTCAAAATTAATTTCGAGGATATCTCCTGTCCATCTCCCGGCATCCTTTAGTATTTTTATATACATTTTCAGGATTTTTATTTGATTACAGCTTTTTAGAACACATCGAGTTTTCAGAAAGTTAAAGGATAATAATTTTATAGGAGATTACTTCCATGTCCTGAAAGTATAATTTAAAAATTGGAAATTTCTATTATTATTTCTTGTTATAGAGTCCATAAACTGTAAGAATACAGTAGTATAAATGCAGTAAGATTTTACTAATAACTTCAACTGTAAGGCGGCATGAATTGCCGTGGTCCGAATTACATAAAACTTTGTTAGGATAGTTGTTGATGGATAATGGAAAAATTAGGGGGTTTGCGTTTAAATAAACCAACTTTACGGCGACCTCAGCGGTAGTGTGCTCGGCCTACTATACAAAGTGACCTGATATTGAGTCCCGGTCAAACCAACATCAAAAATGATTTAGAAAAAGTATTTTCTAAACGGGGTCGCCTTTCCGGAGTGGTTTGTCAAACTGTAGGTCCCACCAATTTTTAGGAAAAAATTTAAAAGCAGCATACCATAAATTGGAAGAGAAGTTCAGCACAAAAATCTAGTAGAGGTTATACTGATATCGTGGTTGTATATCGCCGCCATACGCTTTTTTATGTATAACAAAGCTGAAACTATAGTTAATTTTTGCATTCACCTACATATCGAATTTAGAAATACCCCTGTGAAAAATTTATAGCAGGCGAGAGAAAATGTACCTATGTACATTAGACTAGGCCAAAAATTCAAAAATCCTTTTTTTTTAAATTATATTGATTTTCTTTTTAAGAAACGTAAAAAAAATTACTGTAATTTTTTCAGATTTTTAAATTAAAGTCTAGAGGTCTGTCATCGTTAGTTGAGATTTTACAGACTTAACCTCCAATTTGGTATAAAAACGACAAATCATTGTAGAAAAACCACCATTTACCTGAACATATATTTGTAATTCCCTACAAAAGCTGTCTAGGCTGAAATTTTCTCAGACTAGCCATTTTCTTGTATTCCTCAAACATTGGCATGTTTTTGGATTTCCCGAAAAGTTATTCTTCAATCTATGGCGAGAAATGTTGTTATTTTCATCCAATAAATTCTCTTCTGTCAATGAGAACTAGTCTCTCTAATAGTCTTGTCACGATGTTATGTACTTATAACAGATCTCCGAAACAATTCGGTCGATTTTCACGAAATTTTGAAAGAATAGTTGATGGGTATAAGAATGGATTTTGAACTATATTTCATATCCCCAGGTGGTTAAAAACTTGAAACCCGATGTAAACTCGATGTGGCCCCAGAAGGTGTTTGCATTATGTGGGTATCAAATGAAAAGTGTTATTGAGGGCTTTAAGAAGGAGTGGTCTTTAGTCCCGTGTCGACGTTTTGGCCAATATCTCGAAAACGGGTTCACATATGAGCACGAAAATTGTTCGCTGCTACAACTTTCATCAAGACCTTTCATTCCATACCCATATCGGATAGAGATATACCGGGGAAGCCCGGATCACGTTTTGACCCATAACTCCGAGACCCGAGGTCCTTTAGAATTATTCTTCCACAGAAAAATTCCGAAAATGTTACTTTTACAGAACGGAGATTTATTTAGCCGTTTGGTCAGCCATCGAGTTGATACGATAGACATTTCAAGACAGAATTACACCAACTAATAAGTCCACATTTTAATCGATATCTCCCGAAAAGCTGCAGACGTGAACTTCTATTTGATACCCACATCGAAAAGCAACTTCTAGTCACTTCTGGGCGACATCTTGGCCGATATCTTAGGATTCCGCAAAATTTTCCTAATTTTGTCTCTCATAAAAGCAATCAACTGACCATAAAAAACACGGCAGGAAAAGAGTTAGTGAAATCGGTCAATCTGTTCACGCGTGATATCCGAACCAAGGGAAATAGGGTTTAATTTTTATATACAGATATAGGCAAGTACCTCTAGTACTCACATATACCTGAAAACCGCTCCTTGTCGAAGCTCTCATCAACACCTTTCATTTGATAGCCATATCCTAAAGATATTCTGGGTCACCCTGATCCAAATTTTGGTCAAAATCTCCATCCGTTCAGGCCACATCCAGTAAACAACGGAAATAGGCATTAATTTTTATATATGTATGTAGAAGTAAAATTAACTCTTTAGCACATTCTTTTTATGAAAATTAATCAAGAAAATATAATTTTTATAAATTAATCATGTAGAATATCAATAAACAAAATTTAGTAAAAAAATTGGATCAAAAACACCAAAAAAGACGGAAATATGATATTTTTAATTTTATACTAAATAAGGCAAAGTCTGTAAAATGTGAACTAGCGATGAAAGACCTACAGTATTTTTTTTCACTTTTCTTAAAAAGAAAATCAATATAAATTTTGAAAAAACGAAGTATAGAATTTTTGGCCCAGTCTAATGCACATATCACAGAAATAAGTACGTAGAAATGTATAAGTGCTGATCAAGGTAAATGTGAGTATATAGGCGGCTTAATGCACTTCCGCCGTTTGAATGGACGTATGTACGTTAGGCTGGGCCTTAACAAAAAAAATTTAAGGGTTCGCAATTTGAATAAGAAATGCCCTTCTCTCTCAGAAAAATTTTGGAAGAACTAGATGGCAATATTCCGATGATAAATGATTCTAACAGCCCTATGCTGCGCGTTACCGGTAAAATTGCCATCGGCAAACAATTTTCCCTAAAATACGTTACCAAATAAAGTGGCTGCGATTCTGAGCAGATGGTAACGCTCTAATGGCAAAAAAACTCACCAGTGTGTATGGTGAATTGAAAAGCCACCCTGCTAGTCACCTGCCATATGTTTTTTGTTTATCAAAAAGAAGAAGACTGCAAAATGGAAATGAACAAGTAAGTAAATTTGGTAAATATTTTATGAAATTTATTAAAAATTGTTTATTTTATTTACAGAATATATGCACGCACCTCCCCAGCGCAGTTGCGGTTGTATGTGGCCTTTTGCAAAGACCATCCCGAGCTCCTGCAGGGAATACACAGTTTTTATTGTGATTTATTAATACTATATACCTGTTTATTTGTTTGATTTTCACTTTGTTTTATTTATTTTGTTTAATTTTCACTTTATTTTGTTCAATTGCACTTTCGCTTTTTTATTTTTCAAAGTAAACATCAGCTGTTTTATATTGATTTTACCACATGTTACCACCTATTTTGGTGGTAACGGTGTTACCAGAAAACTTTTGCCCTCAGAATACCAAAAAGGAGTAAAAGTTGCCGAGTGAATTTGTTTGCCGGTAATAATAAAGTTATTACCACAGCAGAATAGACCTGTAAAAAGGATAAATAATGCCAATAAGAGTTATTCTAGAACGATTTTTTGGTTAGGCACCCTTATATAGATACATGTTCGCATCTGCATATCCAAACTCATAGATTTGCAAATCACTAAAACTTTAATAACATTTTGCTAATACTTTATTATGTGCAAAACTGATTTTGCATTTGTTTGAAACTCCCAGCCTATATAGACTTACCTTCTCTCTAACAAACTGTGCAGAAAATAGCAACAGGCAGAGACGTATTTCTGAATTACATCAACAGAGGTGCGAAAAAGTTCAACTGTTGCTAATTTGATTAGAGCACCAAGCACTGTAAAATGTGAAATTGCAGTGAGGGGCAGGCCGAAGGGTTGTTATGTAAAATTTCGCAAAACTTATGCAAATAGGAGTTTTGTTATTCATGAATATTTACACAAATCCTGTTAAACGTAACAAAGAGTGGCATTTTTGCAGGCGTCGCATATGGTGTTAATATGTAAATTTTCATTTAGATAAGGATATTATTTTCACAGCGGGTATATGGAAAAAGTGAAAGTGAATTTTTGAATTGTGGTAATGGAAATGAATAGAAAATTGACATTTAAATCTTATGGAACATGGAATTAATAAATTTGTATTGTGTAAAATGCGTGTTAGCCGCACGAGTAAATTTTTCTCAGTGTTTTGGCAAAAACAGCCCTTGCTTAGAATTTGATTGAAGAACGCCCCATGTTAGTACTTTGGTCATGATCTGTCACAGGATCTGGCAACTTTTTGCCATAAAAGTTGATTCTTCCCTATCTTCCTCTCAAGCGACTTGAAATAAGCTATAAGTGCCGTTCCCACAACTAACCTTGCTCACCATCAACAAAAAATTTCCTATAAAGGCCATTGAAAAAATGTTTCAGTAATAATGATGATATTGATATCATTGGCCTTAACAACCGCGCCGTAAGCGCTGCCTTCTCTGGACTGGATAAAGAAGCGAAAAAAGTGCGTCTAGCGGTCAACGAGGACAAGACGAAGTATTTGCTGTCATCAAAGAAAGAATCGGCGCACCTGCGCCTTGGCAGCCACGTCACTGTTGATAGTTACAAATTTGAAACTGTGGGGGACTTCGTCTATTTGGGAACCAGCATTAACACCGAAAATAATATCAGTCTAGAAATCCAACGGAGAATCACTCTTGCGAACAAGTGCTACTTTGGACTGAGTAGGCAATTGAGAAGTAAAGTCCTCTCTCGAAGAACAAAGATCGCGCTCTATAAGTCTCTCATCATACCTGTCCTGATGTATGGCTCAGATTCATGGACAATGTCAAGAGAAGATGAGATGGCCCTTGGAGTATTTGAGAGAAAAGTTCTCCGGAAGATTTATGGTCCTTCCCGTGATGCCGACGGCGAGTATCGAAGGAGATTTAACGATGAGCTGTACGAGCTTTACACAGATCTGACCATAGTCCAGCGAATTAAAGCCCAAAGGCTCCGCTGGCTGGGTCACGCCATGCGAATGGACAAAGAAGCTCCAGCCCAGAAGGTTTTCCAATCGTCACCCGAATTCGGCAGCAGAGGAAGGGGGAGGCCTCGACTGAGATGGAAACAACAGGTGGAGGATGACTTGAACTCCCTTGGGGTTTCCAATTGGCGTCAGTTATCGCTAAAAAGGAATGACTGGCGTGCTTTGATAGGCGACGGCCAAAATCGCTTAGGCGGTTAAGCGCCAATAAATGATGATGAATAATGATCATCTGCTAAGATGAGTTAGGATCTTAAATATGTACATAAATAGAAATCATCCAATAAATCAAAATTCCCACGATACCTCTTCTAATTTATGAATGCTTTACTTCCTAAGTATTTTTATTTTATTTTATTTTTTTTTTTTTCATTATTCTTTTACCTGCTTGGGTATTTGGTCCATCAGCTCATTTGCATAAAAAGTTTTCTCACAAGTCACACAAGCATGCTCACAAGGTCTTATCCGCACATATAACAATCCTTTTCTGCATAATATCTTTGTTTGACAGGAAGTTTCTCTAAAATTGTGCACATCCTTATTGCTTTTACTCATTATGTGTCCTTTTCTTAATTTCATGTTGAACATGAAGCAAACAAACGCGTTTTAAGCGAAATTTTTTTACCTGTGCGTACGAGTATAAGTATGTTTTGATATCAATGTAGAAGTGTTGAGTTGAATGAACATTAATAACGGCGTTGTCCTTTTTTCATTCAATTCTTTTGTTATTCTAATTAGTCGTGCATATTCTTATACGCATTATAAAAAGGATTGCCTACAATACATTTCATTATGACGAACATATGTATGTGTGTATGAATCCATCTATCAGCAGTCTGAATGTTTGCTGCCCTTAATTTGAAGAATTTTGATTTCACATACCTCTACAGAAATTTGGGAAATGTAAAATATTCAGTATGTAGTTCAAATTTACACGCAGAGGAGAAAACATTTAAAAACCGGAGACCGCAAAATGAAGTATTTAATTGGCTTGGATATTCTTTTAATAAGTAATCATGATAACAACTAAATTAATGGAGCTCTAAGTTAATTGTTAAGCTCAGTGTAGTACGATAAGGAACAGTGATTTTAAATTATAATTTTTCACGTTGAAGTAAATGTAGTGATTTGACCTATGTCAAAAAGTGCGTGAAATCTATGGTGAAGTCAATTCTTGAATATATGTACATAAATAACTGAAAGTCCTCGAAACTCAATGTGTGGAAATATAGATCATTACAAACTGTATTTGCATGAGGTGGAAATAACGCTCACCGCATCCATTCAAAAAAAGGACACCGGTGAAGAAATTCGGACTTAATCATATACACAGAGAAAAATGAGCTGGGAATGGATAAGTATTGACCGTGATTTTGCTTGAATCTACCCATATTTTGGTTGAATCAACAGATATTTTGGTTGATATGACCAAATCACTGTTAACTCTTATCCGTCACCGGCTCAACTTTCTCTGTGTATAGTTAAATTAATTTCTGGATGGCATTTGATATAACTAAAACAATTTAACTAATGGCGGTGATATACCAACAGGCTATCATAACCTCTAACTTATCGTGTGCTGGTGTTGATATTTTTTCTTACAAATTTTTGCCGACTGATCCATTTATGCTGAGAAGCTTTTCATGGCAAAAATACACTCGAAGAGTTGCCAAACCACAGCCGAGTGGCGAGCCCGTTTAGAAAAACGTTTTTCTAAATAATTATGATGGTGCTTTTACCGGGTTGTGATACCCGAATACATAGCGTAGTAGGCCGAGCAAACTACGGCTACACCGCGGTTGCCGTCATGGCATTTGATCTAGTCCATAACAATTCAATCGTCAATTGCGCATATTCATAGTCGAAATAAAGTTGGAACTAGAGTTAGATCGGCCGTTAGAAACGGTGTCAAAAATCTGGCGCTAACTCTAGTTCCTACTTTATTTCGACTATGAATATGCTCCAAAATTTTCAACAAAAAGTGTTGTGCATTGTTTGTTAAAGCCCAGCTGTAGATAAAGTTTATTGAAAAAAAGTATTCTAACGACCAACGATATTTCTATAAATATGTTGGGGCTTTTACGATTATCGCAGGTTTTCGAATCGACCCACTTCGTTATATTAGACATTGGCAAACCTTACAAAAATGCAGGCTCGTGCGCAGGAATTTTCTATAGGTGGGGTTTTGAACTTTTGGATGCTTCGAAGGTTGTGACTTTCGACTGGTTTTATGAAAAACCACCAAACATTGGGAATTTTTGTTATAAAAGATAAACTAAATTTAGTAGTATTTTTTGATATTATGAATGGAGAAATGGTGGCTCTAGGTCGAGAACTATATCTAGGCCTTACAAAATATCTACTTTCATTGTCGATGGGAAAATTCGTGACAGATAAACGGTAAAAGAAAACTTTCTAAAATTTTCTAGAAAAATCCTGAGAAGTCCATACGTGGCATATATTTTAATATAATTTCCAGAGCTAATTTTACAATCGCGATATCTAAGAACTGGTTACTCTAAGAGAAACAAATGCCAGACCATATTTGTAGACAATTTCCAAGTCAACAACTTGGTCTCGGGTAATTTTTCAAAAAAACTTACCGTTTTCGAGAAATGTTCAAAAACCCTAAATTTTTGACTTTTGACCCCGGAAAACTTTTTTAGCAAACATGGGATCGATAGATCTTTTGAATTTTTCATTCTGACAGCGAACCTAAGCTCTCTAAATTTGGCAGCCTCTGCGGGTTAGGGGTTTAGAAAATGCCCGACGTGCTAACTCGATGGTAGATCTACGGATATGATGCCGCTCACCTCTCATTATCCATCTTCTCCTTCCTCATGGATGGAGGGATGACATGACCTAGAAGGTTCCACTGGTCATATCAAATCGCTACCACGATAGTCAGGCAGTACCGCAAGGCTCTGGGGTAATTATTAAGTATCTATTTTTACCGGACTATAATGGCCGAAAAAAACATGAAAGAAATAAGTTTTAATATTTGGATAAAGTGAAATTAAAAAAATTTTACATTCTATCCAAACGTTACTATAATATATGGAAAGGTTTTTGGCAACATAACATTATTAATTGTTTTAAATCCAAGTTTATTTCGCGATTTTGTCTTCGTCAGACTCAATTAAAAATATTTAGTCCGGTGGCTGCAGAACTACAAATTGTATTAACTTGCTAAAAGATATTCCTCTAAACTGTAAGTTTCGGCCAAAACGGCAACCGTGGGTATTAGGGCCGTAGTCTGCTGCAGAAAAAACACTAAACAGAACCCAAACCTAAAGCTCAACAACAAATGCGGAAAATAGACTTAAGTAAATCCACACAGTTTTATAAACAGATATTATTTTTGTAGCATTCTGTAGTTTTTTAGCAATAAATCATACAAAATTATAAAACAATATGCAGGGTGAATATCCTTCGACTCCACGAACACCGCGACACGAAACACCCACCAAAAAATTACACATCTTTTAATCTGAACTCATTTGCCCAAAGAGCAAATCAAATATGTTGCCATGACATAATCCCAAGTGGCATCGTTTTTTAGAAAAAATTAAGTACATATTAGGGATGTCATCCCGGGATCCCGGGATCCCGAAATCCCGGGATCCCGACCCTTTTTAAGCTCCCGAAAATCCCGGGATTGTGTTCCAGCAATCCCGGGATTTTCGGGATGTGAGAAAAATCCCTCTTGTATAGCAAAGAAACCACACTGAAATTTGGGTTAGCGTTTACAACACTGTTGACGTAGAAATCAGCTGGTTTCATTGTTATTTTTGCGCGCATAATTGATTGATGAATAATAAGAATAATTAAATATGACTGAAAAGCCGTCCACTTCAGGTAAATATAGATATATTTATAACTTCGGTGAAGTGGAATACCTCGCACTCATCCATTTTTATACGAAGTATTTCATTTTCATTAAATAAAGAATCACTGTAATGAAATTGAAATTTATTTCGTACAGGTTTTGTTGCACATAAAACAAAGGCGGAAGAGGAGTCTTCCGTGTGGTTCTATTTTTTAGTTGCGCGCGACAACGACGAGTCAGCTCAGTGCAAAAAATGCAGTCAAATATTATTAACGAAAGGTGGCTCAACAAAAGGGCTGCACACGCATTTGAAAAAACATAATATTGTTGTGTGCCGTAAAACAAAAGCTCCAGAAGCCAATCCTGTACCTTGTAAACAGCAAAAGTTGCATAAATTTTTTAGTAATAAAACGGAGAGGAGTATGGAAGCTGTTTTAGCTAGGATTACGGCTGTTGATGGTTTTGCTTTTTCAGCTTTCACCAAATCACAAGATCTACGCGATGTAATGCGAGGTAATGGCTTCGATTTACCAAAATCCAGAAACACTATACAAAGTATTGTACTCAACTATTACGAAAATATTAGAGTAGGATTTTTACATGAAATTGAAAAGCTCGTAAAAGAAGGTGAAAAATTTTGCGTAGTTTTTGACGAATGGACATCTGTGTCAAACAAACATTTTATGAACGTTAATATCTTTGCGGCATCTAAATTTTGGAACTTGGGTCTTGTTTTTTTTTTGACAAAATAAAAAAAGCTTGTGTTTTTAGTTGTTGCTGATTCGAGAATAGCTCGTAAAACGCAATGTTCGTAAAATGTAAGGTATCTTGCTGGCTGGGAAGAGGCGCGCTGAATGTACCAAATTTTTTTTTACTTTTTAATTAATACTTACCATTATTAAACTGTTTAATACATTTATATTAATGTAGGAGTTCAACTACAAAAAAAAACTTTCTATTGAAGTGTGTTATTTTTTTTTATTCAAATGAAATACATTAAAAGTAAATAAAAAATATAAGGGATAAATAAATTTAATTAATTTTATTTGTTATTTATTTAAAAATTGACAGTTTCACAAACATTTTCTCCAGTCTTTTTGAAGCAAACCTGTTAGAAATAACGAATCCCTAATCCCGGGACTAATCCCGGGATCCCGGGATTTGTAAAAGCATATCCCGAAAATCCCGGGACGGCCAAAACCCGAAAAATTGACATCCCTAGTACATATCAATAAAAGTAAGCCACCAGAGAACTGTTTACATCACAAATATATCTTGCACCTCAATCGTATAAAAATGTGTTATGACTTCATAAGGATTATCTAATTTCTCCTTCATTAACTTAGCATTAAATGTCACACACGAAGACACCAATGCATCCTGGTTTCATATCGCAGGCCCCCTAGTATTCTGAGGTAACGAAATAAAACTTCCTCATTCCTTCAATTTGTATTTTGTTTGTTACAATGCGCAGATGCACACGAGTGCCAAATGTTAATAATTACAGTAGAAAATTTCATGGACTATTTGACCGTTCGAATAATTTATTTTAAATTATTCTATTTTGTTATTAACGAACAAACTGAGCAAAAACTCACAAACAAACAATACCAGCTACCGTGATTGCAATTTCGTTCTTGCTAAGGAACTAGACGTACGGCTTTGTATTTGTTGTTAGACATTTTTCATTTTTCCTTCATAGTGGTCATTGAACCGAGGTGAAATTAGGAATTTCTAACCGCAGCGTGTCATACTAGTTACACCAACACTGGTTGTTTGATTTCGTGGGATAATTGCTACTATGTTCGTTAATATGTGTATTTTTTTTGATGTTAAAAAAACATCAAGCGTTCATAATTACTTTGTTACTGGCGTTGCCTCATGCCTTACCACCACAGACACGATTTTTTGCGGCGTAAATATTGGTATTGCACACATTTGTCGCCATTATGATTCTGTCTCCAAACAATTGCGTACAGTTTGAGCTTAACAAATACACTGCCATTGAAATTTTCAGAAATTGTTGTTTTAAGGATGTTTTGCCAGTAGGTATACATATGTTAGCAAGTTCACATCCTTACATCCCAGCAAGCTCTTAACGAGGAATATATTGCTCAAGAACGTAAGTTACAGATGGAAAACAAAGGAATCTGCAGTCATGCAAAACTGGTGTGGCCAGAGATTATCCCGATTAGGTCGGAAGACCTGCTCATTACTCATGGGCATGCGGAAAGGCTGGACATTCCCTATAATGATTTCTGCAGAAGCTGCAGAGACGAGGATAAGCCTGAAACAGTGAGGCATCTTCTATGCGAATGTCCCGCATTGGGGGGCAAGAGGTTGAAAACCTGGGGTCTGGAATTTTTTATCACCTTGGCGAGTTATCATATCCTGCGGTTCGCGGAATCCACGAAATGGTTCGAGTAGGGGTTCATTAAGATCCGTGTGGTATCACTACGGGACCTACGGGGTCTATGTGTGCTAGACCGTTTGCTAGTAGGCACTGCAACCTACCTACCTACCTACATCCCAAAAAGCACAAAAAAATATTATCTCATAATTCTTAGTTCTTAGGTTTTCTGTAAATTCTAAGCTATTTGGTTGAGTTGGGCTCGTACAAATCAACCTAACACCCTTGGAAGACCTTCAGTAAATATAGCCAGCCAAACAAGCATTGCAATGGAATCCACCTGGTGCACCAGCGAAAACTTAGTCCAGAACTGTGGATAAAGAACTCGAACAAGATACACATGCAATGATATCATGAGATATCAGATCAGAATACGATTCAAGTCGGTGGTCGAGGCCCTACGCTCCAATAGGAGTTAAAGAAGATGATGACGAAGTTGAGTTTTAGCATTCCTTACCATTTGAGATTAAGCATCATTCCCCATTTAATCCTCAAATTTTGCACAATTTCACATGCAGTTGAGAAATCCCTAACAATGACCTCACATCTTTCCCTGCATCAATCTATTTCTTAATTTGAGAATTAATGAAATTCTTAAAAGTTCTTAGAAAAGGCTCGCCTCAATATCAACGCAGTAGTTGAGAAATTAAGTTGGAGAATTACGCTTAATCTCATATGTAATGCTATGGATACATACTCGGAGATTATCGCGTATAAATCATATTTTATCAAATCCAAAGTTTTTCCCTGATACACACAACATTGAAGATTAACAATCCACCATCTCGGCGCGTTTTGGTTGTATTTCTTGCTGTTTAGAGCTAGATGTCTCTGATAATTGTTTATTTTTTGGTGACATCTAGTCTATTTCTAGCGAATTTCTTGCGGTTTAAGCTAGCTGATAATTGTATATTTTTTGGGGACATTCAGTGTCCAGTAGCGGTCAAATCGTAGTTTTGGTTATGTTTCTTGCTGGTGTTGTTATTTAGCTGAAGAGTGCTGCCAGCGAAAATTTCTCAAATCTGCTCAAATTTTCTTCATTTTTGGGATTAAGATGAAGATTAAGTAAATTCCCAAAAACGGAGTTAAGTAATTCCGAATTTGATAATCAATTTGACAACTAAGGATCTGTAAAACGTTTGAGAAAATACTTTCCTGTGCCTATTGGGATATAATATTCCTATGCACGTATTTATGTATTTATGTAAGTGCTGCGAGCGAAGCAGGAGGCAGTAATGCTACGGATACACACACGGAGATTATCTCCAATAAGAAAATCTTTAATCAGAATCAAATTTTACCCTGACCTGAAGATAGATTAACAGCATTGAGGATTACTTTTTTGGTTGTTATTCCACCATATTTTCACCTGCCTCGGCGACATCTAGCGACATCTGTCAGTCGCTCCCCTTAATTTTCTTGTGTTTCTTGCTGTTTTTGCTTATTTATCTACAAAGTGTTTCCAGTGCAAATTTTTTAAAGCTGCTGAAATCTTCTTTATTTTTGGGAATTTATAATAAAGATTATGCTCAGGTTAATTCCCAAAAACGGAGTTAATTCTGCGCTAATGTATCAGCCCTATAACAGAAACACCACGGGAAAAGCATAATAAATCCGTTGAATTTTGTTTGTGCATATGCAAATTAATTTTTTTTTTCTGATATTATTTTTTTTGTAGTGAATGGACTACAAGGCCTAGCTGTGGTGAACGGATGATGTCAGTGTTAGCTGAATGGGAGAGCAGATATGCGCAAACGACCTAGGAAAAATGCTAAAAAGAGAAGAAAAAGGCCAAAAAAAATTTAGGTAGCAAAAATATATTTTGTGAAAAATTTAAAAAAGGATGTGCCAGTACCAGCTTTGTAGTCAATGTGACAAAGATAATAGTTTTAGGGAAAAAAGTACGTTATCACACCTTTAACATTCTAAACGCGTTTTCGAATTCCATTATTCGAAAGTAGTTGTTCTTCGAATTTGATAAATATGGGTGGTGGCTGAGGAATCTGCGTTTCCCATCACTTGGAGAACTGTTAAAGAGAACAATTTGGGATTCTGCTTCTATCTATAATTGGTACGAATTATGCCGAAGAAGCAACAACCGAAATTTCCAAGCTTGAAAAAGAAGAAATGCCATTTCAAAGTCTTCATGAAGTGGCAATACTTCTATTGGCAGGAACCGTTGCTCCATCATCACACTGTGAGGTATACATAAATTCATATATAAGATCTCACCCGTTTTCCCAATCACGAGTGAATGTGTTCCGCTTGATTTTTTTTAATAAGGTTAATAATTTGAAGCAATCTTAAGTACGAAACAAATTTTAGCCTATTATTTATTTTTTTGTTTCCTTTATTTTTGCTCGTCGCACCAGTTGTTCTTCGGAATGTTGCCAATATTTTGGTAATAGTTAATACCAATACATACCATATTGTGCGCATAGTTACAATACAGTTAGAATTCTCCATTTAAAACGTTTTTTCTTTAACAATTTGTATGAGTGTGTACTCGTAGTATTTGATAAGTTTTTCAAAATTTCGTGCCCATGGATGCATCAAGTTGGAAGTTTTTTTCTGTGAACTAATTCTGAGACAATTAAGATACTCTTTCTTCGAATCTCGTTTTACATAGTACCGCCTTTCAAATTATTGTGAGGTCTAACCGTTTCAGTCTTTTTTGGGCTTATTGCTTTCTCATTAAAGTTCCCTCGCAAAATTTCATACATAGTGGTAGTACTAGTCCTTTTATTGTGGTTACATGTAAGAGTGAAGCAAACCTACTTATACATCCTGTCCGTGGAAAAAATCCTATTTGGTAATAACGTAAAATGTTTCATTTTTCTTTTTTTTTTGTTGTACCCCACAAAAAGATATTCCACGTAAGTATTTTCTTTATTGTCATCACTTTTCATGCGGCTTTTCGTTTATTATTCCGCTTTGGGACAAGAAAGCTTTAGTAATATCAAAATTTGAATTCCAAGTAATAATTCTTTTCCGCTCGGATAAAGTGTGCAGCAACGTAATTGAACGCCATTTGCTGTTGCCATCCTCATCCTCCTTCCACCTTAACCTCCACTTCCTATCTAAATTGCCATATTCCGCCGTATGCTACCTCAACAGGAACGATAAATATTTTTGGTATATTTATGTGTTTAAACGAGCGAAATACATTTACATGATTGCCACCACAAAACAACACCATCCCGCACTAAGCAGATTCAGATTCGGACTCCAACCACATTTTTTACGCAGTCCGATAATACTTTTCTTTTACGCTCGTCTGCGTTAAGCCGCATCCAATTTTTTATTTGAGGGCTTATATGAATATACATTGTAGGTATACTTACAGATATGCATAGTTCCTTACATATTCAATTTTTTTTTACTATACATGCAGTCAGTCACAAAAGTAAGTGTACACCCCTTTATGGAAAGTTCTCACTAATTTCGTCTTCAGCAGATTTATTTTAACTAATTTCCTATAAGAGAAAAATTATTTAAATAATTTTCTACAGGAGAGAGTATCAAGAAGGCATCACAAATTTTTATCCATATTACAAAAAATATTGATTTTGGGTTATATGGAGAAAAGTGCGCAGCTTAACCAGAAAAAAAACTCTAACAATTAAAGGAAATGTTTCTGGTACTAAAGATTTACAATTTGTTAGAGTGAATAATTCGAATTTCAAGTTAAAATAAATTTACTGAAGTCGAAATTGGTGAGAACTTGCCACAAAGGAGTATAGGTATACTTACTTTTGTGACTGACTGTAGATACGCAACTGTACGGAAAATTAATACCTTCTCGTACTGCCATGTGAATAAACAGAATGCGTCTTTTGGTATTCTCTTTGAAATTTCACATTTGCTATTCTGAGCCAAAAACATAAAATCTTAAAACCTTTACAGAAATTGGCATACAATTTTAACATTTATCCTTATTTAGAAAGAAAGCCAAGTTATCAAATCGGTTGTTAAATATACATGACTATGCAACTACATCCCCATTTTACATTCAGCGCAGGATAACAAATCTTGAGGCCCTGAACTATTTGCAAGTTTGGGGCATTCATATTTCAACAAAAATTTCCCGTTGAATAGTGACGGGCAAGGGTGGCCCTTACTTGTAACAATTTCACATCGGATTTTAAAGCATTTTTGAAAGTCCGACTTGTCGTAACTTATAAACTGATTACGATAGAACGACGAAATTTGGCACAGATCGTATCAGTAGTATCGTTGGGAGTATACCTGATGAAATTGGATCAAATCGCTCTACAACCACGCCCACTTTCGATATCGAAAGCTTCGAAAATCACTTAAATTGACATAATTCAGTAACGGACATGGCTGAAATATACAGTTTGGTAGGATAAACCCCGTAATCATTCTATTATGATTTTTTGAAAAAAAGTTAAAAGTAGGCGTGGCATCGACAACTTTTCAGGGAGGCATATTTGAAAATTTCACGGGTCATAACTTTTAAACTGATTACGGTATAACGATGAACTAGCATAATATACCTGAGTATACCTGATGTAATTGGACGAAATCGCTTCCCAACCACACCCACTTCCGAAATGGAATATTTCCAAAATCATATGAAAACTACCGCTGGGCATTTAAGGTTCGGTTTACCCGAACTTAGACTTCCCTACTTGTTTCCCCCCAAACACATGCAAGAAGTGTATAATTTTTGAGGATTCTAACTGAGTGTAATTGCAGTATGTACCTACATATTTGCATACACATTTGGACAATTAAACAAACAGCCCATTTTGACACTCATTAAATATTTTTTTTTAATTTTTCTGTCTAAAACATATTTGCTTCAGAACATTTAAGGTTAAGAAACAAATAAATTTCCACACTCCTCCACCTTCCATTAAAGGTTTGCTACTTCACGACTAACTACTTGACAGTAGATTTTAAGGATCTGTTTTTAGCAGCAAATTTCATGCCTAATAATGGGAGTGTACACGGTGGCCACTCAAATGCCACTTAAGGCAAACGTTGGCAATGGCCATGTGGCAATGAAAACCGCCACGATGACAGCGACAATTGCACGTAAGCAACCCACAATGACGAACACTCACTCCCACCTCCTATTGCTGTTCTTGTTGGCGTCTTAGCAAATATCTACAAGACATAAGTAAGTAATTTTTACGATTATATGTAATATATAGTAGACGCGTTGCGAACATCTCCTGCAGAGCAATCGTCAAATAACTTGCAAGTGTAACATGGCCAACGAAGAAGACAATTGTTCAGTACGGCGCACTAGGGGACGTTTTGGTAGAAACTTGTCTTTAACTTACCGTTTTAGCGCATGCAGATAAAAGATAGACCCCGAGTGGCTTAAGACGCTTAGAATATGGTAGCCTAAGGTAAGTCTGCAAAAATTTAAATAAAGTGAATTAAAATAAAATAAAGTGCATTAAAACAAAATAGTTTAAAAACAAAAAGGAAATATATGTAACGTATAATTAAATTAAATGAAACAGAATAAAACAGAAAAAATTATTTAAAAGAAAATGAGATAGTAAAGTTAAATTAAATTTAAAAAAAAATTAATAAAAATAAAATAAGAATTTTAAATGCCCTTGAATAACAATATTTGTTACTTTGGTAACTTTTTTATAATCTTTAAAACTATTCTTGATTACTTTATGCTGTTGTAAAAGAGACTTTTGATTTTAAGTGAAGTTTCTTCACAATAACCCATAGTAAGCCATATTCCCGTCCCACTCGGCACAAGGACTGCAGATGATGTGATGCTGCTGTGCAACACAAATATAAGCATTTGTGAATAAGAAACTCTACATTTATGGAGCGATAGCAACATTGATATTTAAGGGCATGGTATTGCAGCAGCAACTTGGACATTTCCCTTACAGCAAACCGAGAAAGCACGTAAAAATGAGAATTTATAAACATTTGAAAACATTTTATGAAACACTAAAAATAACAAAGACCTGTTTATATCCAACTAATGTTGCTGTGAGACCTGTTATTAGTCAGCATCAACGTAGAAGATAGCACTACCAACTCACTTCACATCAGCGCAGCTCATCTCAACTTCAGCAAATGGCTATCTGCACATGAAAGATGTAGCTCTGGTTGTCGCAGTTTTTGTATTTGTTAAGTAAATAAAGTAATTACGATGGGCGTGAATTTTGTTTTGTTAGAAAATATTGAATCAGTTTCCACTTGTAAATTTTCTTTATTCTCTTTTATGAGTTGCTACTCGACTTGTCTCAGAACAGCAATTAAATGTAATAAATAAACATGCTCAATGGAATTTAATTACAGGTAGGTATACGAATAATTGCAAATTTAACATGGCATTTTAAGTATTTTGTTTATTGGAAAAGAAATAAAGATAATAGTGAGTCGTATACTTATGAGTACGGTTTAAAGATTTAAAGAGATTGGCTAATATAATTCTGTAATCATAAGTTCGTGCTTTATCAGCTTCATCTTATAGCTTTCAAAAAGGTAGTATTGCAGCATCAAGTATTTGTTTCTCTATGTCTTCGCATTCGTTAAAATTTTAGGTAAGTATACGTCATGTCATTTTTATGAAAATTTGAAATGATTTTCGTCTTCGAATCAAAAGGGGAAAATATGACCAACATATTTTTTTCTGGAATCTATAGAAAATATTCCACACATTCATTTTATTACATTTAGAAGGTGTAGCTCACAAACTTTTTGCCTATCCAACGTAGCAAACTGAGCATTTACAAGTACAATTTTTGCTGACTTATATTTGTTTTATTTTTTGGCCGATTGCACTTTATTAAGCCAAGCAAGTAGTATTTTTTCGTACAAAATCACAACTAAGACCTCATCTTTAAAAGTTATATGCAAACCCCCTTATTCATAAAAAATATAAAAGGTGTATTAAGCTCTTATTATTCAAAATTTTTACGAAAATGTCATTTTAAAAAGCTTTTAAACCAATTTTATTTTTTATGAATATGGGAGAAAATATCGTCGCTCCCAACGAAGACTAACACGGTTCAGTTTTCCACGTGGAAAACTAACACACTTCATTCTCTGCGTGGAAGACTAACACACTTCAGTTTTCTGCGTCGAAGACTAACACACTTCAGTTTTCTGCGTGGAAGACTAACACCCTAAATAACACGGTTCAGTTTTCTGCGTGGAAAACTAGCACGGTTCAGTTTTCTGCGTCGAAGACTAACACACTTCAGTTTTCTGCGTCGAAGACTAACACACTTCAGTTTTCTTCGTCGAAGACTAACACGGTTCAGTTTTCTGCGTGGAAGACTAACACCTAACTAACACGGTTCAGTTTTCTGCGTGGAAAACTAGCACACTTCGTTCTCTGCGTGGAAGACTAACACACTTCAGTTTTCTGTGTCGAAGACTAACACACTTCAGTTTTCTGCGTGGAAGACTAACACCCTAACTAACACGGTTCAGTTTTCCACGTGGAAAACTAGCACACTTCGTTCTCTGCGTGGAAGACTAACACACTTCAGTTTTCTGCGTCGACGACTAACACACTTCAGTTTTCTGCGTGGAAGACTAACACACTTCAGTTTTCTGCGTCGCATGTTGTACGAAATCATGTTTGGTCACCCCTGCTCCACGTATTGGTCGATAACTCTGAAATCGGTCGAGCTATCGAAATAGGGGATGTCTTAAATTTCAAGTTGAAAGTCTAATAATACAATGGTAAAAATTTCAGTTTTCTAGAGATACAACCACAAACATACAGACATAAAGACAGCCAGAGAGACAGACAGACAGAAAGATGAAAGATAGACAGACAGCAGACAAAAGTTCTAAAAACGGGTGCTTTGGACTCTATTGGCTTAGTAATGATTAACACAATTAAGAGTTTTTTTTTTTAATATCTGCAATATACAGAAAGTAGGGATGCTAAAAGTTACAAAAAAATAGCCAAAAATACAGTTTTCACTAGATCTTGGTAGAATTATGCTTAATTTTAGAAAAGTTCCTGATTATTACAACTTTGCATAAAACAAATATTTTCAATCAAAATTTTTCCAAAAATCGTAAAACTTCGACAAAATTTCGAAATTGATCAGCTATTGTTTTGTACGAGGTATCGCTTGCGTCCATCGCATTTGTAACATTGTCGAAAATAATTTTTGAATGAAGTTATATCTGAAAAAAAAACAGAAAAGTAAAGATATCTCGAAAACCTGCACATACAAAATTTTTTAAAAATATGTCCCGAGCTCGGCATGGCATTGCCAATTCACCCATAAGCATAAATTTTTTGGCTATAAGCTAGTGTAATGTCAATTCAAATTTTTTGCAATATTCATGTGCTTAGATCCATAACTTTTTCGATTCATTATTCATATTATTCATGCGTCCTTAAACTATAACACGTGCGCTAAGTACAGATAGTTATAAAACTCAATATCAAACACATCATCCTTTTATTCATTTCCGAGCGGGACACTCATGTCACCGGCCGCTCCCCTACCTTCGTGCAACCCCATAGGCGAGCAAAATGTTGGTTATTTAATAATTTTAGTGGAAAATAATTAAATTGTTTCCAAATGTAATGATACATATCTAAATTGAGAAGTGAAAGATACGACGAACGGAGTGAAATTGCTAGCCCTACACACTGAACTCTTTAGAAAGTATTCAATTTGAGTAGCGGAAGCTTTTGAGCCTTGGGCAATATGTGTAAATTTTATGGAAATCAATTTCGTCATATCATCGAGCACTTCGAAACCCTACGGATGTTGCCGCACAAACACTCAACCATCGCTGTCATGACATCATTTTAAAAGCAATAAGTTTGTTACATATTTCCAGGAAGACATTTTAGACTTCATTTGCAAACAAATTATTATTTTTTTTTTATGTTTAGTAAACAAGTGGTAAAAACACACACTCATAATTATGAACTTCGTAAAATGTCGCTCTATTTAATTTATTGTTTTTACCAACGTCCAAACGCAGCACATCTTAAGTATGCAGTAACTGCACGTGTGTCCATGTGCAAAATGCACTTCCGTGGAGTCTTCAAACCAAAGAAAAGAGCTTAATACAGTTATGGTGTAAATGTGGAGGCAGTCAGTCAGTCAAGCAAATGACAGAGGAAAAATGCATAGCCTCAATATTGTTTATGACGGACGGTAGCCAACAGCCACCAGCCACCGGAATGTGGCCGCCAAAGTTAAGTTGTGCGAATGTAGGATGAAACGTGTTTCCAGGCCAATTACGCGCAACCCGCAATTATGACCAACAACACTCTGCAATTATGTCGTCCAATTAATATCAGCAACCGAGAGTTAACGTTCGCTGTGTTCATCACTAATCGGCTGAAATGACCTGCTACAAGAAGAGTGTTGCATGGAACTTGATGGACAAAGTGTGGTGGTGGACGTCGCTGTGTCTATGTCGTTCAATGTATGTGCTAGGGAGTACATTCATGAAAAGTACAGGGACCAGCGACTTTTGAGTGGGTTGAGTTAATGTAAATGGAGTCCGAGACTGCATGCACGTTAGGCTTTGTGAATTCAAGTGTAGATGTGTATAGGTGTGTAAGCAATATAACGGTTATCTAAAAATTTGTGGTGAACGCAAAGACTACTCTGCTGCTCAGTTTTATGAAATTAAAGGAAGCAAACAGATTCAAGAGCACCATTTTGCGAAGCTTTTCAGTTTTGGGTCCACTCTTCCAAACTCTTGAATACAGGAAGATACAAATCTGAGTAGGAAGTTTGATTGATAAGCTCTGGGATGGTTTGGTCTGCTTGGCACCTAGGCTGAGGGCTACCGGAATAGGTGGACGAGTTTTTAGAATCCTATAGCCTGTTACTTTGATGTTACACAGTACAAACACTACGAAAAATATGGAAAGCTTACAAATTATTTGACATCAGGTGGCCTCCTCGTAAAACAACGAATGTTTTTATGTTTTATGTTTTTTTTTTTTTTCATTTAATTATTTTATTTTATTTATTTTATATCTTTTATTTTATTTAATTTCGCTTAACTTTATCTAATTTAATCTTATTTTATAATATTTTATTTTATTTTTATTTTTTTAATTTTTTTTCATTTATTACTTCAATTCTATTTCATTTCCTTTCATTTTTTTTTTTAATTGAATATAATTTTCTATTTAATTTTATTTTATTTTAAACTATTTCTATCTATTTAATGTTATTTTGTTTTTATTTACTTTCCTCCCGGCGTTGTAAGGGTCGAACTCACAACACTCTAGTGACTTGTAAGCTAGAGCTCTTACACTTTAAGTCACCACCCAGCTTGTAGTAAACCTTCCTCAATGTCCATTTGAGAGTTGTAGACCGGAAAATTCTCTACAAATATGGTCCTAACATTTTTTTCTCTAAGGGTAAAGAGTTCTTAGATATCGCAACTGTAAAACTAACTCTGGAAATTATATAAAAATGCCACGTATGGACTTTACAGGAATTTTTTTCCAAAAATTTAGTATGTGCAGACAAATTTCTTTTTCCCGTTTATTTGTCACGAAGTCCCCCATCGACAATGAAAATAGTTATTTTTGTAAAGCCTATAGTTCTCGAGCTAGAACCATCTTTTCTCCATGCATAATATCAAAAACACTAGTCCGGTAAATTTAGTTTATCTTGTATAAAAAAAATTCCGACAGGAAAATTTTTTTTGGAGAGCTTAGGTTCACCCCCATCGGCCCCATTTGTGGCAAAAAAGTTTTTCGGAGCAAAAGTCGAGAAAAATCCAAATTTGAGGGTTTTTTTATTTTTATCGACTTTTGACCCCGAATAACTTGTTTAGCGCAAATGGGATTTTCTTCGGCACTCGCCGTCGCCAACCTTTAGGGGTCCATAAATCTTTCGAAGAATTTTTCTCTCGAATACTCCCAAAGCCGCCTCGTCAAATGCTGTCAGTTTCCATGCTTCTGCACCATATAGCAGGGCGGGTGCGATAAGTGACTTATAGAGTGTTGTTTTTGTTCGTCGAGAGAGAACTATACTTCTCAATTGTCTACTCAGCCAAAAGTAGCATTTGTTCGCAAGAGCTATCCTTCGATGGATTTTCAGGCTTACATTGTTGTTAGTATTAATGCTGCTTCCCAGGTATACAAAGTCCCTTATTATCTGGAAATTATTACTGCCAACAGTGGCGTGGTTGCCAAGACGCAAATGCGCTGACTCTTTGCTTGATGCCAGCAGGTACTTCGTTTTACCGTCGCAATTCTTCTATGTGCGATCCAAGCAGCTCACTACTTCCGAGTCGTATCCTCGGGATAGCCACTGAACATCCGTTCGGTGGTGAACTGATGCGAGAAGGCGACCACCTGACAAGGCCACTCCGACATAATTGGTTTAAGGGCTTGCCAGGGGATTCCAACCGCAGCGTATGTCACCATGAGGTGTGGCTGCAAGCGTGCGTCTGTCATGTATCAAGCGGCTAGCTGTATAAATGTGTAACTTAAATCCAACTCCCCGAGAAACGGGGTGTGCGTAGGGTTTGGAACTCACCACATAAAACAAAATTCCAATGACAGGCCTCGGATATGATAACTGACTTTTCAGATAACGACCACAGCAAACGAACTAGGACTACGATTTTTTTTTTTACTAAGCATGAAGAAAACGTGGCTCTAGCTCGAGAACTATAGGCTTTACAAAACTAACAATTTTCATTGTTGATGGGGAATTTCGTGAGAAGTGACACCACCTAGGTAGCAGACTCTCTTTCTTGCTAACGCAATGCATTCGCAGAGTATGTGAACCGGCGTTTCATCGTCCAGTTCGCAAAACCGACAAATTGTTGTATCTGACAGATTCAATTTACTCAGGTGATAACGTAGACTACAATGTCCCGTATAATACCCAGAGAGGGTTCTTAGAACCACCCTTCTTAGATTTATGAGCCTGGCCGATGATCTTTGCGATGGTTCTATAAAGAGTTTGGCCTGCCTCTGTCCTAGGCTGCTAAGCCAATGCTCCTTTACGTGGGCCTTGGTGAGCCCACAGAAGGGTTCCGGACCATAAAATGCTGTTAGAGCACCTCATTTTGCAATCTGGTTTGCTTTTTCGTTGCCGTCATGCCCTGAGACCCAACCTAACCACACTTTGTTTTTGGTCCCCAGATCATTAAGGACTGTGACGCACATAAACAAGCTTCGAAGTTATTGTGTATGACTACAAGGCACGTAGAGCGGCCTGACTGTCAGACATAATATAAATTCGCTTAGAGGATAGTCCTCTTCGGAGGCATTCTCTGCCACAGATTTCTATTGCATAGATTTCCGCTTGGAAAATGGTGGGGTAGCTACCCATAGGTATCGATTTTTTGTAGTTTGGTCCATAGATACCAGCTCCCGTATTACCATCTTCCAGCTTCGGTCCATCCGTATACCAAGTCTCCGAATCAGATTCAGCATATGGTAGGACCATATTTGTAGAGAATTTCCATGTCTACAACTTGGTCTTTTTGAACTTTGACCCCGAATATCTTTTTAGCACACATGGGATCGATGATGACTTTGGAACCCCTGCGGGTTAGGGGTTTAGAACATGCCCGAGGTAGGCATACCGTTCGCAAGAGGCGACTAATATGCACATAGTAATGACATGCTAACTCTATGGTTTATCTAGGGATATGATGTTTCTTTCCTCTCATTACCCATCTTCTCCTTCCTCATGGTCATACCAAATCGCTACCACGACAGTTGGTAGTACCGCAAGGGAGTACCGCAGCGTACCGGGTTCATATCCGGCCAATGACTGTCAATTTCGGCATCACTCCCCAAATCTTTGGGGAGTGTTTTTGCTGTTAACAACAACAACAACAACAACAACAACAACATGAGGACTTTGGAGGTTTTCATAATGAAGGCAAACCTAAGCTGTATGCAAAAATTTGACCCTGTGGGAATTATTGTTGTTTCCAATGTCTATATTGACCGCACTATATGGAATGTATATTTATTTGCAAATGCATATTCAATATTACATATTTGCACCTCTTAATACTCACATTTCTCATCACGATCCAAAGTGAGAAGCATCCATTTTAGGCAGCCGTCATTGCAGTCTGTGTTATTCATACATAATTAGAGTTATTGAATGTTGACGATAATGAGAAGGGACAAAACTTAATGGTCACAAGACAAAATGACATATATTTTCCGAGAAATTCACTCAACATTAGCATTTACTTTGGCAGATGTAAAATGACTTACCAAACTACTCCTACATTAAAATACATTTTATTACAGAAACGTGAGATGCCTACGGTAACACAATGTGAGTCCTGCGGCCGGATGAATAGTTGCTATGTTTTAATTAACGATTAACTGGAACTCTGCTGCTTGCATTCGCTATTTTAATTTGATCCTTTAAGTGTGTGCCGCAATGGTAATGGAACTTGTTGACCACATTGCAGTTGTCCATTTAACATGTCGCACTTACAGAAATTACAAAGTAGGTATGTCCTGGCTGCATGTGAACTCATTTCATTGAACAACGAATGTAGCTCTCATATTTACAAGACAATCCTTTATATGTCCTCGCATACGAAATTTATGTTTGTCGGCGTTTTCGGAAATGTGCTTACGCGCAAATGTCGTTGATTGGTGTTGGCGATCATCACATTGATGTCACCGCTGATGGGTACAACGATGTTGATAATTCTAGTGGCATTGGATGGACGGCGTTGACTGACATATCTTTATTAAAATTGGAAATTTAGCAAAATTCGCACATTTCGCACGCTAAGCTACTTGTTAGCCAATGGCAAAGTGAAAGGAACCTTACGACGACAACTGAGAGGACAAGTTGTTGTCAGTCACGAAAAGCTGCAGGTGCAAATGTGCTTGCGATCAGCTCAGCTTACTCCACATCTTTTGACATGTTCAAAAAGGTTGCGCACACATTATGATATCATAGCCCGCAGGCTTGTAACGCGGATTACAAGGATATTTGATAAAGTCAACTTAATGAATACTTTAAAAAGCTAAAGGACATGCGCACTTTTCTGCGCTGTTGCATGATTACAGGTTTTAGTTGAAGTGCTATGAAGTGTTTGATTATTTCAGGAAGGAGGTATTTAATTTTTAAAGTATTTTTTTATAGCTCTGTAAACTTTCACAGCTGCTTTAGTTGTAAAAGTTGAGAGGTGCACAGATGGTATGAGCCCATAAAAAAATTACTCAGGCCCTTTTGTATAGAAGTAAAGTGGGGAAGTTGGATTGCTGAGAGCTTGCTTCTGATTACTTTTAAACTGCTGGTGAGAATGACAAGATAGGAACTGAATACAATTAAGGCACCAGAAAAAATGGATTTAAGCTGGAAGTAACGTTCGAACTTGTAACTAAAATGTGTGACAATAATATCTCCTTATCAGACCTTGCAGGTCCTACTCATGTATGCATTTACGAGCACACCGATCCCTCTACAACACGTCCTCCCGGTATTCCAAAATATTTAAAGGGGCAGTATTGCGCTAAACCTCATCAGAAATATTTTTCTATTAAAATAATAAGACAGGCCCAACAACTATAGTAATATGCAGATCGTGAGTGGACAGAAGAATTCCATCTGACTAGTAATTGACTATCTGTCCTATCTCGAAATTGAATTTACTACAAAAGAAGTGGATTTTAATGTTGTTGTAGATGGTTATTTTATTATTTATGACTCTGCTGCACGCTTAGAGTTCCTGAAGTTTAGGGGCTCGACATATAAAAAACAAGCCGAGAATTTTAATTGGTTTACAGCACATACTAACACAAACGACACAAACGTTTTACAATCGATAAGAAATGTGCTAAGAAGACATACTGGCAACAATGTTGCAGCTAAGTATCTAGGCACCCCTATCGCAGAGATATAAATTATGTACATACATACATAATAAAACATGTGAATTTAAAATGTATATTGGATAATGTACATATGCACGTATAAATAAATGATTTCCTTATAGGGCTGATAGACTGTGGTTAACTGTGTTGAACTGCGTTAACTTAAAAATAATCTTTGTAGTTGTAAAGATGAAGAAGATTTGAGCGGGTTTAAGAATATACAAAAAATTTGAGCTGGCAACACTCATAAAACAACAACACCAAATACAAGAAAAACAGAAATAGGCGATATGATAGAATAAAAATCAAAGTTATGGTTGGATTTGGAAAATTTTAAATAGAGCTGTAACAATTGTCAGTCATTTCGAGCCAGAATAGGGGGTTAATTTGAAGAATTTTCCTGAATTAAGGTTCAATATTGTCTTTAACTTAAAGAACTGAATTTCCTTAATACAAGCGACCCGTCGTCATAATTTTTTTGAAGAAAGGTGTATTTAGACGCTGAAAAGCATAAGTAGACACTAGAATCAAGTTAAGTATCCTAATATTGTGAGTTCAATTCGCAGGCTAAACAAGAGCTCTGAAAAAGAGTTTTTAATTTTTGGGTTTACTTTTCAAAAGAACAAATTAATAAGTACCTAATATTAGGGAAAATATTTGACTTATGTCCAATTGGAGCCAATTTTTTCATTGCGTTGAGAAAAGCAACTTAAAAAATTTGAAGTGAACTTTGTTTTGTAATAACAACCAAAGTAAAATTCAGCTTAAGAAAGTTGTTTGATGTTGCAGAAGCTGCGTGGCGAGTTTCTAATGTTATGAATACATACAATAAATCGTCTTTAATCAATCCAGATTTTACGCCCTGACAAACACAAGATTGAAGATTAACAGCATTTACGATTACTTTTTGGTTGTTATTCCACCATATATTTCGCTACCTCGGCGACTTCTAGCTGTCGATAGTCGCTTTTTTCACACCAGCGCGACATCTTTCAGTTTCTAACCTTAATTTCCTTGTGTTTCTTGCTATTTTCGTTTATTTATCTACAGAGGATTGCCAGGGCAAATTTCTTAAAACTGCTCAAATCTTCTTATATTTTGGGAATTTATAATGAAGATTGTGCTCGAGTTAATTCGGAATTTGCGCTAATGTGTCAGCCATATAAGATAACTAGCTTACATAAATTCTCATTCTCTCTCCGGAAATTTGCCACAGAAAAGTTAATTTCACGTCACTGGGCGAACTAACGAACCAGTTCAATTTAAAGATTTAGTTCAATAGCTCCTTAGTTAAAAAAAATACACAAGCCTAATATCAAGCTCTCCTACTTCTAAACGTGTTGCCGCTTTTCTGATTTGTTTAATCACATGAGAAATGCCTATTTGGGTGTCAAAGGAACAAATCTCAGCCGCTCCACTTTTTTTTCTGATACACCAAACTTTGAAACTTCAGGTGGGTATTTTTAAAACATTTTAATTAAAAAATAAATTACCGAAAAAAACCTAAATTTTTCCGGTTTTGACGTCAATTTTGTGGCACTAATTGGAATTGATTGATATTTTTTCATTACTTACTTCAATACTTAACTATGCAAGTTATTTCTTTTTTTGGAAAGGACTTCAAATTTTCAAGATATGCAGCATAAATCAAAATCTAATATTTTGGTCTTAAGCGCTATACAGGAGTACTATGTGTAATTAGGGCGGGTCGATTTCAAAATCGCCTAAGTGACAATTAAAATGGTATTTAAGGGATCAAAGTATGATACTTTGCGTCTAAAACCAATTCTGATGTCCCGACTTTTTATACCCAGCTGTACTTGTACACAGGGTATTATAACTTTGTTAGGATAACGGTTGGTTGTACAGGTATAAAGGAATCGAGATAGATATAGACTTCCATATATCAATATGATCAGGATCGAAAAAAAATTTGATTGAGCCATGTCCGTCCGTCTGTCCGTCCGTCCGTCCGTCCGTCCGTCCGTCCGTCCGTCCCTCCGTCTGTCCGTTAACACGATAACTTGAGCAAATAATGAGATATCTTCACCAAATTTGGCATGCTTACTTATTTGGGTTCAGAATAGATTGCTATTGAAAATGGGTAAAATCGGACCATAACCACGCCCCTTTTTCGATATCGAAAATTTCGAAAAACGTATAAAATGGGTTAATTCAATATTAGAAGCAGCTACAATGATAAAATTTGCAATATGTATTGATTTAGATGTTCTAAGGCCGATTTTATAAAAATTTTTGAAAAGGGGGCGTGGTGCCGCCCACGTATATTTGAAGAAATTTTAAAATTTTGACTCTTAATAACTTCAGAACAGTTTATGCTAGTATAACGAAATTTCTAAGAGGACATACTATTGTTGTGGTAAATTCAGCTATAGAAAATAAACGAAATCGCTTCGCGACCACGCCTACTTTTTCATAAAAGTTATATTGAAAGGAGGTGGAAATATTGAAAAGTCCATATCTAATTAACTGATTTCGCTATAATAATATAATTTGGTACATACATCAACTTTCATATTCTTTACATAATTTTTTCAAAATTTTGGAAAGTGGGCGTGGCACCGCCTACTTATGAGTCAAGCAATTTTTATTAATTTTAACACCATTAACTATACAAAACAAAGAATAACAGCATTTTATGTGCACAGCTGGGTATGTAATGTTCGGTTTCACCCGAACTTAGACTTCCTTACTTGTTACTTTTACCTTGAGCGCCAAAGTTTGAGAAATCCTAAGTTGACCCATTTAGAGTGCTACAATCTAGTCCAAATGTATGATCGACCGCCACTAACTTTGGAGGCCGACCCACCCATGCCAGTGGCACACCCCCAGAAACCCCTCCTAGGGGGTTGCCCATGCAAACATATAAAAAAATCTCCATTTTTGGTGCTTTCTATGGAAAAAATCAGCGAAATGGCTTTCAAAAGTTCCAAAGAGAAAAAGTAACTCTAAAAAGAAAAAAAGATAGTAATTTCGCTGATTTGTCCATGTAAAGTCCAACAAATCGTATTGGAAGCTCCTGGAAGGCGTTTCTGGGTTGTGGCACACTGGCATAGGTGTGTCGGCCCTCCAAAGTTGGTAGGGGTCGGTCATACATTTGGGCTCGATTGGGGCACTCTAAATTGGTCAACGTAGGATTTTTCAAAATTTCAAAGTCAAAACTGCAATGTCGGGACACCAGTGTTCGTTTAAGAGGTATACTTCCTTCGGCAAAGTATCATATTTTTATCCCTAAAGTACGACTTTCCTTGTCACTTCGGTGATTTTGAAATCGACCCGCCTTATTACCCCAGTAGGGCGCTAGAGACCAAAATATTAGATTTTGGGCTATGCTGCATAACTTGAAAACCTGAAGTCCTTTCCAAAAAAAATAAATTTGTATAGTTAAGTAGTGAATGCCTCCCGGTGATACATGCCCAAAAATTATGATTCATTGCCAATTAGTACCAAAAATATGACGCCTATGTGTAATTTATCAAGAACACCGAATCGAGGTATAAATATCCCTCTAAGCGTTGAGTATATTTTTTTATATTTGAAAAATGTAAAAATTTTTATTTTTTTTTTCAAATATTTTTAATACAAAAACACCAAAAGGTAATTTTGTAATACATTAAATTTCAGTCCGACAAAACTCATACTACCTGCCTTAAAAGTTTCCCTTAAAAGTTAAATTTTTTTTATTATTTGGAAATTTCTCCATTAAAGCAGAATTAAAATATGGGTCAAAATGTGTGATGCGTTGAAAAAAAAAGTCAAACATACTTTTTTTTTGAAATTTGAATCTACAGTCAAATCACAAATAAAAAGTATCTTTGAATTGAATCAAGAATCAGATCACAAATGAAAAGTTTTTGTTTTTTTTGTTAAGGATTCATATCACAAATAAGAAGTATATTTGATTTGGAAAGCGAATAAAATTGCAATCGAATTGATTCAGAAAGTGGATTTGAAAGAAATTTGAAATCACGCCGGCCTGCATACCCGCATAGTAATATTAGTTCTTAATCTGTTATTGAAAGGTCTATCCAACTTTTCACCAATACATGCTACATAAAACCCGCAGGCTGATTTTTCAGCAGTTGGAGCGATGGGTTGTATCGTCTTCCTGTGGATAATCTACATTTGCAAGCTTTTATCAAAATATTCTCCCCAAAGAAATACATTTGCTCATACTCTCGTGCGAAGTAAATATTTTCGCTCTCCTTAAATTTCGACTTACAAATTCACCACTACTTAGCAGTCTGAGAAACGAAGAGATACAAGGAAAACACGTGAGCTTGAAATAAGAATTTCTCATATGTATGACTAAGTTTGAAAGAAGCCAACGTACACTATGCTTACTCACTTGCTATGCTGTGGAAGAGAGAATAAAATCAATATTAACGCATGTTAATATGTACATACAAAGTTATACATTTGTGATGGGTCATGAGGTTGAAACACCAAACCAATCCTACACCTGGATATTTATGAATAAAGTAAATTCATGCACACACACATGCAGATTAGATTAATGTGTTTGTGGGAGCCATTTTATAAGTCAACAAGACAGTTTTTCAGCCAGTCGAGGCAGGATCTGATCAACCTTCTTAAGGCATCTTATTTATTCATATTATCTCATATTCGTTCATGCTCTATACATATGTGTAGGTGACTCACGTCTTATTCTAGCATAAACGCACGCACCATGGCGTATGAGTAACTTTGGAAACTTTTATATACATTTTTGTAAGTATGTATAAAGCGCACTGTTTAAGCTACAAGAAAAACACTAAAGAAAATAAGTATACACATTTGCTATTTAGTTATGCTGGCAGCCATAATAAAAGCGAAGTTTAACGTTCAACCAACAAAGCTTCATTTTTCTTAACCTTATTTTGCGCTGTGTGTGTTGTTGCTTGTTAAATTCGCATTATTTTCAATTTTCTCTAACTAAAATCAAAATCAAAACTTATTGTAATACGTACTTAATAGATATTGTGTGTTATGTGAAAATAAATGTACACAAACATGAGGGCGGATTAAAAATAAATGTATTTTTCCCAACATTTTGAGACGGCCCAATCCAATGGGAAAAAACCGCGTGTAGCCAGCACACGTGAAAGTAGTGAATAAGGTGTATTCAAGATGGTTTAGATTCACAGTTTCTTACTTCCGGTGCGTATTCAAATTTAGTACATGGGTAGAATTATGCCTAATTTAACAGGTGCCAATACGAATGGGATATAGGACTTCAAGGAACCTTATTTCTGTAGCTAGCGCTTCGCCTAAGCCGACCTGAGAGAAAAGGTTCGGTTTGCTATTGCCGAATCAACCAAAATTGTGGGATGAAAAAGTCAATGTGCTCTACACTTCTTTAAAATTCAACTGGTTAAATTTTTCGAATTTTCTGCAATAAATTTTTAATTCCAACTACACTTGACTGTGACTTTAAAAGTCACATCATCGCTCTATTATTTACCAGCCATGATGTGACAAGTTTAGCTTTCACTTCACGCACAACTAGTCAAGCAATCAGCGAATGTGCCAGTCTACCAGCACACCAGACATTCATATTTAGCAGTTTAGTCAGTCAGTGGATACGATCAATAATGTGCTCGTCGACATAACGCGTCAATTGGAAAAATACGCTTCAAACTCACTTTGCTAATGCCCTCGAAACTTTAACCCTACCCCACCCACTGTAGACATTTTCACATTGTGCTATTTCAGGCGACTTAACCTTTCTAATGCCCATCAAAGCATGAATGCTTATAATGGTCGTCTACATCTCACTACCTCACCCCTACTATCTCAACAATGTTAGAACACAAACATTTTCTGCTCTTTTTATGCGCATATATCCTTCCCATTTTTTTTTTTTTTTTTTTTCAAATGTTTTTATGCATGTAGATATTGCCTTCGACAGTCTGACAACCACCTGCTGTGGGTCGGTCGCTACAATCGCAATATTCATCGTAACAATATATTGACAGTCGTCAGAGTCAGTGATGCAGCTATTGTCTGCCGACGGCTATTTAAGGTTAACTGCCCATCGTTCGATATTTTAAAAGCGTTGAGGATTTTTTAGTGAAAGATATGCGTGTGCTAGGTGTATACGAAATTTTCATATGTCTCGCACTCTGTATGCCTCTCGCATAATTCTTTGTCCTTTTATCCCCTGCGTTGCTTGCCCATTGGCCATATTCTCGACGACAATCTCGTTAACTCCATTTGTGTGTGCAATAATAAAATCGAAATTGTGTCTACATAAATACATTCGTGTTGTAAAAAAGATAAATATTTTATACACATACATACATAACTTCGTGTGTACGCGTGATCCCATACCAACAGTGGTAATCATAACTATGGTTAATATTTCAGTTGCCATTCTTGTTCATATGCTACACCGTTTTGGAAATTTTCTGTGAACTAGATTTTTAAAGTACGAAATTTATTTTTAGATCACTTTGGTTGGTACACTATAGTTGACATAAATTAAATTTTATTTTATGTAATTTATTGTTCTACTTTTTTTCTTATTTTATTTTACGTCATGTTATGTTATGTTTTGCTGTTCTATTATATTTTATTTTATTCCAATTAACTTTATATAATTTTAAATTACTTTTTTAAATTTATTTTTTAACTTCATTTTATTTTGTTTTGCATATTTTTTTTTCACTATATTTTTTCTTTTTTTTATTTTATTTTTTTTTTTAATTTATTTTATTTTATTTTATTTTATTTTAATATATTTTATTTTATTTTTTTTTTATTTTATTTTGTTTTATTTTATTTTATTTTATTTTATTTCATTTCATTTTTTTATTTTCTTATTTTATTTTATTTGGTTTTATTATTTTTTTTTAATGTTTTTTTTTATTTTTTTTTTAATTGAATTTTATTTTACCCCCAAATGAAAAATTGGTCGAAAATAGGTTTTTTTCAGAAACGATCTGATAAGAGTAGATTCATATATGGATGTGTGCACGTAATATTTTTCTTTTCCTCAATTCATATGCACTTACTTTCGGGTACACATACTCACAAATTCTGTGTTTTTCTTTTTGTATAAACTTTATTTTCTCTTCTGGCTATAAAAAGTTTATCGACGCCATGCTAACCCCCCCATATTAGAGACCCAGATATGTGTATCTGTATGTATACAGACACATATGCGCCACATTTACAGACATTCATTATTGTACAGACAATGAGTATACGTTCAACCCTGTGAACCACCTGCCACATGCAACCTTCTTTATTTTTATTGCTATTACTTTTTGGGGCGGGAACTCATATCGCACACGCGAAATTATTGCACGAAGTATGGCGTAAGAATTTCCAAATCAGTTGACAAGACAGATAGGAAAATATAAATAGATTACCTAGTATGATAATACAGGGGTTACAATATTTACCCTTGGGCAATAAAAATAGAAAATTAGGATAGGAAAGGAAAGCAAACGGAAAGTAATGGAAAAGGAAGAAGAGGAAAATAAAGGAAAGAAAGGAAAAAAACAAAGAAATTAAAGGAACGGAACACAGAAAAAAGGAGATGAAATGAAAGGAAATGAAATGAAGGGAAAGGAGGTGAATAAAATAAGAGTCATTTATGACTACTCTATATGTCATTTATGACTCGTCTAAGAGTCATTTATGAGCCATCTGTGAGTCATTTATGACTCATCTATGAGTAATTTATGACTCGTCTATTACTTTCTGGAACTTGTGAAGAAAGTTACTCTGGTATTATCTAAACAGCTGACGGTTTTCCTACCCGCTGTTTTTATATTTCTATCAAACATTAAGTTAAAAATCCTTAGTATATTTTTACCCTGTATATTTGCCTTAAAAAAAAACTATGTTTATTCATTTTCCTCACAGACATAGCAACAACTTTCTTTCTCTAATATGTTTTCCTTCCGCTTTATCGCAACACAGCAACATTGCCACACCCACTCATCCCGTTCACGGCTACAAACACTCTCACATCTACAACAAAGTATCTAAAGTGCAAAAAGTAACAGAAAGAAACAAGTTAACTGCATTTTAACGCGAATTTCAATTTGGAACGGATATAATTTATAGACGACTGATTTTCATGCTACGCCATTCCACATAGAGACGACGTTTTCATACAGCGCGACTCGGTTGCCCGGCTTGGCAAACAGGAAGCCATGTTCAATGTTGCCATGTTGTACAGAAGAAATTGGCTTGAGGGTATTCACACACCCACACGCCTACACGAATAGTTCACACTATCGGCGGTAGTCGACAGTATTATGGCTACAATATTTAGTTTTAAGTTTTTGTTGTTATCATGATTACACTACAATGTTTATGCGAAAAATAACAAAATACATATGCAACAACATTTACTGTAAATTGTTATGTAAATATGTGTGCCATAGAACTAGCCACACAGCCGTTACTTGCACAAGTAATGGTAAGTAATATAATGCTGTAACCGTAAAAATAAATCGTTTACTTTTATATCGCACTAAATCGATTTTTAAGTAATTGAATTCAATTTAGTAGTTTAACTTAGTATACTTTAAGAATGCATTTAACTGAAAAAGTAGTAAGTAAAAGCAATTGGCTGGAAGTTTAGATTGTATTCTACTCCTTCTTTTCCCCTTCGACCACCTATCGAGGTGAAATAAAAAATAATTATTATTATTACAGTAAAAAAAATTTAAAAATAAATAGTTAAAGCTCACATGCCATCTGACACATGCGTGGTTTTAGAGTAAAATTTTGCCGTTATTTGACATTCTATTACACAAATCCCTAATTTCTTGTTACTGAAGAAAGGATCCGGGTACCCAGAGTCCGTGGTAAGCAAATCGTAATTTTGACCAGGGCGGAAAATTAACGTTAAATTTGTCAAAAAACGAAAAAAACTTTTTATTTCGTTTCGTTTATCCATTAAAATAACATTATTTGTTCAACGAAAAAATTAACCGTTATTTTTGAAAACCAAAATTAATTATCAAACAAATTCCTTTTCATTATTTATCAAAAAAATTAAAATAAAAAAAAAAAACAATTGAATATTTGAAGCATACCTGTTATGTTTTGATTACTAATCGTAATGATTAGTAATCTGATTACTTTGTATTTGATAGTGAAATAATTGATTACATTGCGATTATCTTGGTCCCAACTAAATTACGTAATGATTACGACTATAAAGAATTAAAAAATAATCAGGATTACTCTAGATTACTGAAAAGAATAAAAAATAATCAAAAATAATCAAAAATAATCAAAATGTATAATTGATTCTTTACAGCGATTCTTGTTCATTATTTTTGATTTTCTTCAATCCAAAAGTTGTTAAGTATTTTTGATTGAAAGTAATCACAAATAATCAAAAAGAATTGCTGAAAATAATCAACTATTTATTTTTATTATTTTTGATTCTTTTCAGTAATCTAGAGTAATCATGATTATTTTTTGATCCTTTTTAATCGTAATCATTACGTAATCCCAATATTTCAAACGCACAATAAATAATCATTACAATTCTTTTTAGAAAATAATCTAACCGAATACTAATCGTAATCATTATTTAACAGCTGTGATTTCAAGGAATTCAATAATATTATGGGTCGCAAAATAGATGGCGAATTAGTGCGATGCTTTCCTGCTGATATAAGCATTAGGCACGTTCTCGCAGCGGTGACTATACAATTCCTCATCAAAAAAATTGCGGTGCATAGCGCACGGGTCGAGGTACATATATATAAGTAAAGTGGTATGGTGACAAGCATAAAACCCTGAGGTACAATGATGCATATATCACCGATGAAAATACAAAACCACGTAAAGAATAGCACTATGATGCGTGGTTTTGCAGCATCATCGACGATATGGGGTGGTTCCATCGATATCTTTACATAACCCATGTTGTTACTAGGAGTTGCCCCGTTAGCGTGTTATATAGAAAACGTTTTTCCCTACCTAGAAGAAACCAAAAACTGGACTAGCGCCAAGGGCTCATATATCAATTATACCAAACAAACCACGACCCTGTAAATCTGTGGTCATAAGCAATAACAGCCTAAGTCGGCTTAAGAAATTAGACCAGTTGAAATTTTTGCTGGCGAATTTTTGTAACAAAACTGTTTTATAACTAAGGCAAACGTATTGGATTTAATTATTTCTAAAGAAAGTAAAAAAAGACAAATGAAAGTCTTGAAAAATGTCTCGATGTTGCTATTCAAAATCACCAGCAAAAATTTCAACTGGTCTAATTTCTTAAGTCGACTTAGGCTGTTATTGCTTATGACCACAGAAATGTACTCGTGGAGCGCTTTCGATCCCAGCTCTGAGTGATGACTTCCAAGTCCATTTAATACCGTTTGTACATTTGTTGTATTCCTTAACTTTTATTTTCCGACCCAGCCTAGCAGCCTAGTGTACAACCCTATGCAAAATGAAACAACGTTAACGAAAAAAATAATTTGTTATTTTTTGACTTGTTCATCAACGAAAAATTTTTTTTTTGATAATTATCGAAACTAAATATTTTTTGATAATTTTTTTTTTGATAATTAACAAAACGAAATTATTTCGATTATATCGTTGTGCAGCCCTGATTTTGACTGAATTGTCCTTTGCATGGTTTTGTATTTGTCCGTTACGTGGTTTGACATAATCAGCGACGATATTAGGACATGGTATAGATATCAGTACACCGTTTCTGTAAAAAATTTACAAAATTCTCTAATTTAATATCGCCACACTCGACTCGATTAAAAATTAATTTTTTTACATAAACAAAAAATTAAAAGAAAATAAAAATAAAAAATAAAATCAGGGTAACAGTTAATTTTATAGATAATAAAAAATTATAATACAAGTTTTATTATTTAAGTTGGTTATAATAGTTTCTTTTAAAATTTTTAATTTCCGATCGGAAAATAAAGGTTATTTTTCAATTTACAAATTTTGATCGGAAAATAAAAGTCCTTTTTTCAATTTTTTCTTTCGATTGGAAAATAAGTCATTCCTTCGAACCAAAGTATATCAAATAAAATAATAGTGAACTTGACAGTTCTCTCTTTTCTGTAGGAGTTTTCCCGTCAAATGAAAAAAATATTAACCCGTTCTGTTTAAGATTTTTAAATATTTTCAATAGTGTGGAGAAATAGCAAATCGTTTCATATTTAAATACAAAACCGCTTGCCTCAGCTCCTTGTACGTTTAATTAGAGTTTAGAGCTCAAATTAGCTAGACTCTAGCAAATTTTAGCTAAGATGGAAGGTCTAATCTTTTTTGAACTGGTTCTTGGACCCAAAAAGAAAATGTAAGCGATTAAAATCGATTCATGACCCCTGCGTGTTAGCTTTAGAAGATGCTCGTGGTGGTATGCCTGTCGCAAGAGGCGACTAAAATCCATTTTGACCACGGTCACGGGGTTGATGAAATCAGCAATTGGAATAGTACCACAACGTGGTTCGGCAGCTGTTAGATCATAGACTCAATACCGTACAACTCTGTTTGGTCCGCCACGTGACGAGTCCGATTAACTTCTCGAAACCGAAAACTTTTTCATAAATTGATTACTTCATTTGCTCTGCTCTAACCTGCTCTGAACTTTTTTTTTGGTCAGTAAACAAACCTTATAAGAAGGTTTGCTCTTCCCTTGACGTTTATTATTGACACTGCCAATATGAAAATATGTACGGGTTTCGTTTGCGAATAAAAAAGTAGGAATTATTTTTTCTATCGTCAAGGAAATGGTAGTAGAAAAATCGAAAAAGGAGGATATAAATTGTAATGCAAATAAAAAATTGCAAACTAACACATTCGACAGGGCCAAAAAAAATTCTTTTTTTTTTTCAAAAATTATATTGATTTTATTTTTCAGAAAGGTGAAAAAATATTACTCTAAAAATTACAGATCTTAATATTAAATTATAGAGGTCTATCATCGCTAGTTTAGATTTCACAGACTTAGCCTCATATTAAGAGTAAGTTTTCTAGTATTCTAGCCTCAAAATAAGTGTCGATTTCACCGTGCCAATAGTAGTTCGACTGATCGACAACTTGTATTTGATGGTTGAATACAATCGAACGTCAAATCGAATAGGACATCGACTCATGTAAAGCAGTCTTAACCTAAATGTTTACTTAAAGTTCCTTGGAAGCTTTTCACGTCATAAATACTATCGGAAAAAGTGTTCCAAAGGGATAGTATTACCATTTTACTAACCAACTTTAACCAGTTCCAATAAATTTACCTCCAACTCTTTCAAGCACACTTGGCTGATGATTAAGAATGAAAATAACATACTCGAATCACAGAAGGAAAATCTTTAAAGTCAGTTATTAATGATAAATTCATCAATTTTCCAAAAGCCAACCTCTACTACTTTTTTAACTACTACTATTTTAAACTACTTTTCTAACTACTTTTTTTACATGATTTTGATTTGGAGCAAGATGGCCGCAACTGACAATATCTGTCAGGGAAGAGCTAACCTGGTAATGATTGAATCATGAACTTAGAGCAACTCAGAGCAGAATTGCCATGAAACACTTGAATGTCGATAGTTTCTTTTTATTTGGTTTTTTTGTTTAAATCTTCAAAATTAATGCAAATTCACGTTTACAAAAACATTTACGGAATTCACAACCTCTAGTATTTCGTGCTATTTGTCTATTTTTCAAAAAATGTATGTTGGAAACCATACAACGATAGACAAATACGACACCGCTTGTGAATTTCCCAATTGATTTTCTTGCAAGCTAATTTTTTTTAAGTTTTCAAAAATTTATTTTTTCCTGCTGACAACTGCTTCTCTGCTCTAACTTACTCCATAAAAAAAGCTAGAGCAGAAATTTGTGTTCTGCATTACTCTACACCATTTTCACATTAAAATAAGAAACTTTCAATTGAAAATCAGATTTGTCAGTTGAAAATGAGAAAATATCATTTTAAAATGGGATTCATCAATGTAAAATGAGAATTTATCAATGATGAGAATTAAAATGAGATTTATCAATTTTCTTCATTTCAAAACAAGATTATTCACTTGAAAATGAGAAAAGTTCAACTCAAAATAAGAAATTTCATTTCAAAAACAGATTAGACAATTTAAATAAGAAAGCTTCAGTTCAAAATAAGAAACGTTCATTTGAAAATCAGAATAGTCACTTTAAAAAAAGAATATTTCAGTTCAAAATAGGAAACATCATTTGAAAATAAGAAACTTTCGTTTTAAAGTGAGACTACTTAACACAGCTACTGGACGTACACTGATTGGGTTATAATTTGTGGCAGTGCCCTCATGCTACTCTACACCATTTTCACATTATAATGAGAAACCTTCAACTCAAAATGAGAAAATTTCATTTGAAAATGAGAATAGTCAATTTAAAATGAGAAAGTTTCAGTTTAAAGTGAGAAAATTTCATTTCAAAATCGGATTAGTCAATTTAAAATAAGAAAGCTTCACTTTAAAATAAGAAAACTTCTGTTTAAAATAAGAAACCTACATTTTAAAATCAGAATTTACACTTTATTATTTTTTATTTATTATTCATATTTTATTGCCCACGGGCATATTTTCTAAAGCTACAGCACTTGCATGAAAAGATGATGAGTGTAATTGTAATTGTCAGTTTAGCCTCGTCCACCAAATTTTTCAAAAACTGCAGCCGTTGTTCAGCTAAGGTTTGTCCTTCAACTATGGGAACGCTCATATGACTCTTTACGTAAGTTTTTATTTTAGCCCAAATGGTTTCCACGGGACTCAACATCGGCGAATATGGGCCTAGGCGTAATAGTTTCGATCGTCCACCTGAATGCCTACAGCGTTCTCTATTCCAGAATGGCATGGGGCATTGTCACAAATTATTACCAAATCAGCTAAGTTGTTGCCTTGACTTTCCCATCGCTGTAAGACAGTACCTATCTATGCGCTGCATGTTTCCTTTCTAAACGCGCCCCGCTGTCCATCCAATGTCCCAAAACCCGATGCAGAAATAGCTCCAACGAGATGAATTTTTGATTAAAAACTGATTGATCACTTACACGATTAAAATAAGACTCGAAAACGACTCATCAGTATGCTTGAAAAATGAGTTATTGAAAATATAACAACAAAATGTAGTGCAAACAGAAGTTGATCATCCTGGGGATTGAAAAGTGATCGCACTTTAATTTCACAAATATTTTACTCTGAGTCTAATGACACTATTTTTCATAACCTTTCAAATATTTATAAATAAGTTATAAATAAAAATGGCAGTTTAACTTTTTCACGGTCAGAATCTGGGTGAAGAGAAGGCACACATTTCGGATTTTTGACAGTGCTTAATAGTGAGCCCAAGAAGCTGGCATTTCTTATAACACAATGGGTTGGGGAAATATGGATGGAAGGAAAGTATTCTACAAGCAACTTCAAATTTTTCTGGTAGGGTGTACTTAATAAATGTAAGTAAAATAGCACCAGTGAGTTCCGTTCAGGGGTAACCTTATTAATGTAATTTCATGTGCTGCAATCAGCCCACTTTCTTTGAGGCCATCAACGATCTCATCTTCAGAAAGGCGACAGAGGAAAGGTGCATAGATGGTACCTTTAACGCAGTGAAGTTTGACCTTAATTTGGTGACACCGTACGATATGTCGAAAAAAAAATGTCGAAATTCCAAGACCGAATTTCAAAAAATTTTACTATATCGAAGAGATTTTTGACCGAAAAAAAAATGTCGAAAAAATGCAAATGACTGAAAAAGGTCGAAATTTTGATGCTTAATGTAAAACTTCGGAAATTTGGGTTTAACAACGTGTTTTATGATGGTATACAATTATTTATCACTTCCTTACCTCTTATCAAGAACTTTTCAACCATTTTCCAATACAAAGCCTATTCAACTTTTCCCCTTGTTAGAGGTAACAACAGAAATATTCTCAGACATTTTCGGGCTACAATTTGTACTTATTAAAAGCATAACACTAACCATTTGGTAATGATCATTTCGAGAAAGTTACCGTTATCACATTGAGATAAACTATGCTGGAGACACCAAAGGCAAAAATAAATCGATGTGTCTTTGATGCGAAGTCTATGTACATTTGTTTCGCTATATTTGTACATCGATGCTTCGACTTGGTTAGTTTTCTAATAAGTATGTGTATATTTTTCTAATTACGTGCATATTTTTGAACAAGGAAAAGATGTTGGTCCAATTTACTTTTGTTTTTGGACAAGTGAGAAACCGAAATAACGTTTAAACGTTCAAAACTTCACAATTTTTATAGAAACATCGATACATCAAATATTTACGTGACTATAAAAGTCGCCAAAAATTGAAATTTTTCTGACATCTTTAAACCGTAGATTCGTTTCTGAGAGGTTGTTGTTAATTATATTGAGAAGAGCTTAAGAGTTTGTGTTTGCAACTTTACCGTCAGGTTTTATATATGCTTGCAAGAGCTATTGCAAAACACTAGAAAAATAATACTCAACATTAATATATAAGATGTAGAAACAATGTCATTACATTGTTTCTACATCTTATATATTTTTTTCGACATTTTTTCATTCGACATTTTTTTTCGAGACATTTTTTTTTCGACCTTTTGTGTTTTCGGCAAATTTTTTTTCGACATTTTTAGTTTCGACTTCTTTTTTTTCGACATATCGTACCAGACCCTTTTTTTCGACATTTTTTCATTCGACATTTTTTTTCGAAACATTTTTCGGCAAATTTTTTTTCGACATTTTTAATTTCGACTTCTTTTTTTTCGACATATCGTACCAGACCCCAGGAAGATATGTACTGTCGGCGATGATTTGATTTTTAATCAGAAGCAAATAGCTCCCATCACGAAGTTTGGTAATTTTGTTTAGTTCTTTACTAATAGCTTGTAATAGTTTGTAAATGGCAAGGCAGGAGAACGCTGTTAGCAAATTTTGTATCTACTTTTAGTTTGAACCATTGTTAAATAAAACCACTTTAATATTAAAAAATAATTTATTTATGTACATTTTTCCTGGAAGATTTGTAAGGGGCCTGCCTATTTTTTCCCTGCTTGTAAATTACTTTGGCCCGTAGCATGCCAAAATTAAATATGATTTTAAGTTCGTGAAAGCATTTTTGACATATGTATATGCTATCAAAAAGTTTTAACTAACTTAAAATCATACTTAATTTTATTTTCTTACACGATGGATACCGAAGATATAGGTGTCTTTCTTTTCTTGAAAGATGGTAGCCAGAGGTGGTTTTTTACTATCATTTAAAATGCGATAAGAAAACGATTTGAAAATGTTTGGAAATACGACTAAAAAAAGATTAAAAAACGACCAGAAAATGATTGTAACAAGAGTCGAATAAGAGTCAAAACTGATCATAAAATGAATAGAAAACGACTGAAAAATGACTAGAAAACGACCCGTAAATGATTGTAGCAAGAGTCGAAAAAGGGTCAAAAGCGATCCTAAAATGATTAGAAAACGACTGAAAAATTACTATAAAACGACCCGCAAATGATTGTTTCAAGAGTCGAAAAAGTGTCAAAACTGATCATAAAAGGCTTATCAAGAGGAGTCGCGGGCATGGTATATTTGTCTACCAACAAAAGAGTCTTTTATGATCAGAAAGTGAGCTCATTTATGATTGTTTTAATCGCGTAGAAGACTCGAAATAGACTCGAATATGATCAAAAATTTCATAAAATGCTGGGTGGGTGTTGAACGGCCCGATTCCCTACTTTGGAGCGTCGCCTAGTGAGACGGCAAAACAAATTGAAATTCGTCTCATCGATGCGTCTCTTGTCATTTCGAGTTTTTATTTTTCAATTTTTAATTTTATGTGCACAGTGTTCGCCCAGTTTTTGAGTTGTTAAGAATTCTCATTTTAAAACGAAAGTTTCTTATTTCCAAATGATGTTTTCCTATTTTGAATTGAAGTTTTCTCATTTTAAAGTGACTATTCTGATTTTCAAATGAAGGTTTCTTATTTTAAACAGAAGTTGTCTCATTTGAAATTGTTTAATCTGATATTGAAATGAAATTTTCTTTTTTTGAGTTGAACTTTTCTGATTTTCAAGTGAATAATCTTGTTTTGAAATGAAGAATTCTCATTTTAAAATGAAATTTTCTCATTTCAAATTGATAAATCTCATTTTAAAATGATTTAATGATTTTTTCTCATTTTCAACTGAAAAATCTGATTTTCAATTGAAAGTTTCTTATTTTAATGTGAAATGGTCGGAACTGTTACGCCTAGGCCAATATTCGCGGATGATGGGTCCTGTGGAAACCATTTGGGCTGCAAGAAAAATGTACGTGGAGCGTCACATGAACATGCCCACTGTCAAAGGCCAACACTGGACGAGGCTAAACGGCCAATAACTGGAGTTGATTGCGCTCGAGACTTTTCACACTCTTCATCTTTTAATGCGAGTACTGTAGCTTTAGAAAATATTTAGTTTAAACTTTATACAAAAAATATGTCTCATTTTCAATTGAAAATTTCTTATTTTCAAATGAAACTTTCTGATTTTCAATTGATAGTTTCTCATTTTTAAATGACATATTCTTATTTCAAAGTGACTATTCTGATTTTCAAATGATGTCTTCCTATTTTGAATCGAAGGAATCTTATTTTAAAGTGACTATTCTTATTTTTAAATGAAGGTTTCCTATTTTAAACTGAAGCTTTCTTATTTTAAATTGACTAATCTGATTTTGAAATGAAGTTTTCTTACTTTAAACTGAAACTTTCTCATTTTAAATTGACTATTTGCATTTTCAAATGAAACTTTCCGCTGTATAAAATTTTGCATTCAATTCTTTCTAATACCAATAATTACAAAATTAACGTATAAATATATACATTGAATTCAATCCACAAATAAAACTTGAAACTTGAGAAAAGTGTTTCTTAAACACAATTTTGTGAAATATCTCAATCTGGCGTAAGCTAGATCAGCCCAATAAACAAACCTATTTTTTTGAAGATAAAACTCCTACAAAAACAACTAATATTTCTGTTGTCCATTCTACCTTGTTTAATTTTACTTGCTTCGAACAAAAAATTAAAAAAAAAATTTTAATAAATATTTAGGTACATCAGGGTGGTCCCAAAAAAAATTGTTTTTAAGCTTTCCCAAAAAAATTTTCATATTCTTATTCAGTTTCCAAAACTTATTACACAGAGCTATTGCCACAACTATTCAGATAATTACAGCCATTTAAAATTGGTACCACGAAATAAATCCCAAATGAAATAAGTCCCATGAAATAAAACCCAATAAAATAAATCCCAGCAAAAAATGAAATAATATTAATATTTGGTAGTTATTTCATAAAGGGCCTCATTTCAGTTTCCAAAAAAATGAAATAACTCCCAAATGAAATAAAACCCAAGAAAAATGAAATAACTTCCAATTCAAGTGCTTATTTATTCAGTAGATATCGCTCATTTGCTGCAACGTCGTCATAACTCAAAAAATTTGATACCAGACAAAACGCATTTTTAGTTTTTGAATTAATGTATATTTATATGGGATATGTAATTAAAGCAAAGGCTTCTATCGCGATGCTGCGTGAAATGTTAAAACCTCGGATATAAAACTTTGTCAGTTGATCAAAAATATTGTTTCCGATATATTAGTGATGTTAACTCAAAATTTGGGTTTTTTGAGTTATGACGACGTTGCAGCAAATGAGCGATATACGTATGTATATTTATACATAAGCAATACGACATTAATTATACACCTGAATATGTGTAAGAAAAAGTAAGAAAAACATGAAATTAATTCAAAACCTCGCCATTTAACATATATGTATATTAGTATGTACATTAGGGTGATTCAAAAAACTTTTCGTCTTGGTCTTACCCCATAAAAAGTTAGGTATTGACGAGAAAATAAGCCTTGCAAAAAATTAGCGCTCTAACTTAACCCTTAGCCACCTCATTTTTTCGCCTGGCATTTTTTTTTTATTTCAAAGTCAATTTTCATTTAATTTTTGAAACTTTTTCAAAATATTTTTACATACTCTTAAAGTGGTACAAAACTCAGCCAATTTTAAATGGCTGTAATTATTTTAATTGTAGAGATAATCACTCATGGCTTTCCATTTTGGAAGCTTCAAAGCTTCAACTTTCAACAAAATTTTATGAAATAAGTCCCAACGCATTGGGAGTTATTTCATAATGAAACAAGTCCCAATTTGTATGGAAAATATTTGGGTCTTATTTAATTTTTTTTTTTTTTTTTACTTATTTCATTTGGGATTTATTTCGTGGTACCTTTAAAATTTACTCGATTTTGTATGTATTACTTGCTATAGTACAAAAATCAGTAATTTTTAAATATCTGTAAGTAGTTTAATAGATATGAGGACGTTGCCCTCAGTGATCGACCCTTTTCTAGATGCCCCTTTTGAACTCCGTAAGCTGCAGCTTGTACGCCAAGGTTTGAAAGACAACAAAGCTCCTGGGCAAGACCGTATTAGCTATGAGTTTTATAAGTATGCGCCACAATCCCTCTTAACCGAACTACTTGCTTTGTTTAACGTAATTTTTCTCAAAAAGCAAATACCTCATTCGTTTCGCAGCGCTATTATAGTCGCCCTTTTCAAAAAAGGTGACCCCGATCTTCCATCCAACTACAGCCAATTTATAAAATTTTCGCTGATTTGCTGCTGAGTCGCGTCAACGCGTGGCTTGATTGTAACAATATATTTACGGAATTCCAGGCGGGTTTCCGCAAAAACTATTCAACAGTGGACAATCTGTTCAATTTTACTAGTATTGTACAGTTAAACTTCAGTGCGAAGAAGAAAACTTTCGCTTTCTTTGTTGACTTTTCATGTGCTTTTGACACAGTTCCACGGAATATGCTTTTTTACAAGTTAGCTCAGATCGGTCTCTCCAGCCACATTATAGAGGTTCTGCGACTCATTTATAAAGATACATCAAGTCAGGTATGGTTTGATGGAGTGCTTTCTGAGCCGTTTACGGTCAATCAAGGTGTTCGACAAGGTTGTTTGCTGAGTCCAACTCTTTTCGCGTTATATATAAATGATTTAAGTGACAGTCTCTCCGGCGGTGTAAAGGTTGCGGACACAACAGTAAAAGCTCTTATGTACGCCGACGATATCGTGCTTTTGGCCGACATGGCATCAGACTTACAGAAAATGATAAATGAGCTTTACGAGTACAGTTCGCAGCGGGACTTGAGAGTTAAGCTCGCCAAATCTAAAATAATAGTTTTCAGAGAATGTAACAGGTCTCCTACTTTTCGATGGAACTATGGGCGCGAGATCATTGAAATTGTCAATGAGTACAAGTACTTGGGAGCAGTGGCGTGCCTTCCATATAAGCCGAAAAGCCCGGCTTGCCTAGCTAATCCTCTATGAGCTACAATATGTTTCAAAAATGTATCGTAACAATTTCTTTTTTAACGTTTACATTTGGTTTCACTAACTGCCAATAGCATAAACATATACCTACCGCTCTTCCTGCCACCTGTCGGCTGATAGCATAACAATTAACATACAAATATTTGAGCGCGTATGATGCCATCTCTTACTTTCTTACTTAAAATAGCCTTGAACCGCCTAGGCGATGATGGCCATCTCGCTTTTACTTATTGGCTTTTACCTGGCTTTCAAATCCCTTACTAAAATCTCTTTGTGGAGCATCTGTTTTTTTGAATTTGGAAGAAATTTTGTATGCAACTACGAAGCCAGCTTCGTGCTGTTGTTACTATAAGCTTTAAAGCCAAACTGGATATGTATATACATATCTACAATGTTAACGTGCAAAGCGCTCTACTCAAAAATTACACTAGTTTACAAATAATTAATTTGAAAAAATACCAAGAGATTCATACATATGGGTGAATTGGCACTGGTATGCTGAGCTCTGAACATATTTTTAAAAAAATTTTGTATGGGCAGGTTTTCGAGATATCGGTAATTTTGTGTTTTTTAGGTATCACTTCATTCAAAAAATCGTTTCGCCAAACGTACAAAAGCGAAGAACGGAAGCAATAGCTTGTTCGAAAGAAAATTAAAATACGATTCTAACGACGTATAAAATGTAGTGATAGGTCAAACCATCGCTGAGCAATAGCTGGCCAAAGTCGAAATTTTGTCGAATTTTTACGATTTTTGAAAAAATTTTGATTTTAAAAATGGTTTTTTTGTACGAAGTTGTGAAAATCAGGATCATTTTTTTCTCCCAAAATTTAATACTTAACACTTTAAGCATAATATTATGCAGATCCGAAAGTCGATAAATATCAGATGCAGTCGATAAATATCTATCCTGAACTCTTCTTCTTCGTCTGAAATGTTCTTTGGCAGCAGTATGTGCTTTTGTTGGGGTTATAAAGACTGGGGCTTGCCTTGATTGAAACACGTAGGCACGCCACTTCTTGGGAGTTCTACTGAACTACAAGCTATCGTTCATAAAGCACCTTGAGGCAAAACTGACAGAGGTTAAGACAACTATAAATGCTACGTGGTTAAAATACATAAATAACCCTCGCATTTGTATCTCAAAAAAGATGAAAATTTTCGACGCCGCTTGTAGGTCCATCATGTTTTATGGTGCTCAAATCTGGGGTGTTGATAAATTTGAATGCGTAGAGAAACTTCTGCGTTTCGTTATAAAAAAGTTGATCTTTCTACCATCTAACACACCAAATTATATGATACACCTAGAATCAGGTTTATGCTCCCTATTCATACATACTTTACGAACACACATGCTTTATATTTCGCGCTGTTTAAGTTTGACACCAAACAGACTCCCCCGCATTGTAGCAGAGGAAGCAGTAAGGCAAGGTTCATACTGGGTCAAAAAGTGGAAAAACATTTACGAAAGTGTTAACATGATTCCTGAGTCGGACTTCTCCCACGCATCGCTCAAGCTTAGTATTCCTATAGTACTAGAAAAATTTACTCATAAAGAGATTGATATCTACACCGAAAGTGCACTCCAGTCTAGGTCACATGACCTCTACTCCAGCTTGATTTCTACGGACTCTGCCTATTTTAATGATAAGTACTCGGCGTATGCCATAAGTCTAATCTTCCGGGCAAGAGGTGGCATGCTAAATCTTAATGCTAGAAGTTTCAAAAACGTTGCTTCCGTAAACTGCTCTATTTGCAATTTAAGTGCTGCTGAAGACACCTATCATTTCATTGGCATATGTCCTATATATAAAGATATTCGGTATAATTGTTTTGGTGAGGAAGTTTTAGATCTGCAGATGGTGATAAATATCCTTAAAGGTTGTAACTATCATTCGCTTTACGTTTATATAAGTAACTGTCTTAAATATAGAAATCTTATTGTGAACGAATTTTCCTAAATGTTTGTTTTAGATATAAGTGATATTAAGACACACAACATTTATTGTTATTGTCTAAAATTTTATTTATTTTTATATTTAGTTCTGATTAATTTTGCTTTTACTTTTGTAATTCCATTTTAAAAGAAAATAAATAAACTACTACTACTACTACTACTAATCGCTACATAGTGCGATTAGAAACTTCAAAGCCTTCACTTTAAGAAAATGTAAAGTTGTCTGAAAATGTCTATATGTTTTGCAGCTTTTTAAACGACATTAAATTTAATAATTGGCCAACTTTCTGCTCTCTTCTAATTTTTATGAGCATAACCACATTATACTTCAAATTTGACCTTGGCCTTGAGATTTATCTTTGACCTTGTCCTATATAAAACACATAGCAAAAATTACAAAACAAAGAGGAAGCATAAAGTCATTAAAAACTCAATTTATTTTCGCTGTTTTTACAAGACACCCAACCTCTCCTCCCTTAATTATCCAATCAAAACACTACCGTGAACTTAAAATTTAAAAAAAAAAACTGCAAGGACGTGCTCAGCTCATGAACTGAGTACAAAAAAAATCAAAAGCCATTTTCAACGAAGAGACTACATACAACAAAACAAAACTACGCCTATAAAAATGTACGCACGAAGAAAACCTAATTAGCTTCAATATAATTTTCACCGTCTACCGGCATCTCTTCATAGTAATAAAGGACATACAGACACATACATATAAACAGACGGACCTAAAGTATTTATTCCACCGCCTTTGTGAATGAAGTTTGTCTGATGTTCATGGTCGTCGCCGTCCTTCGTCCTCGTCGCAAATGCTTTATGATTTGACCACAACAAAAACAATAACAACAATTGAAATTACCATAACGTTGCAATAAAAACAACAAAACTGTTCCAGCCATTAAAGTTCATCAGTCCTGAGGGGTGGACAATATGACGCAATGTTATTTTTTATTGCTTTTGCAACGCAATCACACCGATCAGACAGGAGCTTACGTCACAAACTAAGGAATCGCGGCACGTCCAGTGAACATTTTTGGTTTCCCTCATTAACATGAAATGAGACAGACAATTTCGCTAAAAGGTTGTACGTAGGGAAGCAGTATGGTTTAATGAATGGAGCAGCCGATGCTGGTATTGCGAGTGTTGATAATGAGTATTCAGGAGATTATTTGCCATTGACCTAATTTTCAACTTCATAGCAATTCTGCTTGCAGAAGGCATAGGAACAATAATGGGGTTATGATAAGCGACCTATAGTGCTTATTTCGTTTATGGAGGGAGTAGCGATATACCCGATAAAGCCCGTGATGCACTATCCGACTGCGATAAAGTGAGAATGATGGTGAAGGGTTGGTAAAAACTCAACCCCTTTGCAATATATGGTCTACGAGAAGCTCACTTTATAATTATGTAAGTGTTGCCTATTATCCTCAGTCATGAATGCGTCTAATAAATATACAGACAGTGGCGTACGATAAGGCCAGTTTTAAATCTTCTAGCAACTGCACAATTACCAATGACCTACAGTTCGGTTACTTGCATTCTTATCTAAGTATACAGTGGATATTCATTCACACCTAACACCAGTAGACTATATATTTACTACATAACAAAACTAAATTATTAGAGCAAAAGCCAACAATAGGGTTAGTTAAAGGAGGTATAAGCTTTGAAAATCCGTAAGTTATAGGGCAAGGACATTTTCTCGACAATGTTGTCTCAAAGCTTACAAAAGAAAACCGTCGAAATGAGCGAGCCAAATAGAAAGCCAAAGTGGCATTGAAAATTTAAACGTCACAAAGAGCAACGTTGATGTAGAAGTAGTAGGGGATGACGCAAAGTGGGTAGGTCCCGGCCGGCTTTCATACTCAGACATTAAGAGTTTGGAGCCACAGCAATGACAGTAGGTTATCTGACAACTAAAAGTTAGAAGTTGAAAATGGAGCAAAAAGTTAATTAAAACTTGAACCAAACACAAACACACACACATGCTCATTTTATGTTGTATACTGCGTCCACAATCAGCTGTGTTGACACCCTGTAGGACAATGACTAAACCGTAAAGAGAGTGAGGGTGGAAAGTGGTACATATTGTCCTTTAGTCCCCGTTCAGGATTTAGATATAAATCGTTACAATTGGTCTCCCCATAGAACATGCCCAAACAAATTTTTAAGAAACCGTAAAAATAATATCAGAAAAGTCAACAATATTAATCCAAACACCATAACTAATTTCTTCTAAAATTAATGTGCCGAAATCAGGCATGTTGTAAAACGATCAAAAAGTACCTAATAGCGAATAAGTTCTAAACTAACTATTGGGGTTCCGAGTAAATTAAAACAGCATCAGTTCAGCGCAAGATATTTTTCCTGCCGGGCATGTTATTAATCTCTTTTTTAGTATATATGAAAATGAATCCGAAGCACATTGTAGGATGTTGGCAGCAACGTTTGTGACATTGTTGAACTATTGCAGCTACTGTAACGCCTGGTTGCCTGATACACCGAACAGGCGTTGGTTCTCACGAAATGAAGCTTCGAATGTCCTGTTGAGAGGCAAACAGCTGACAATATTTATAATGCTTTTGAGAGTATTTAACTGAAGCGCGCACACATGCTTTTACATAAATGGGTGGTATATAAAGAGGAGGTAAACTATGAGTTTCACAAAAAATGACTGGGAGAAAGGAGAACAAGTACTTTAATTCCAAAAAAAAAACTGCGTATGTATTACATATCGAGGAGTTAACCCCTTCTTTGTCTTTTATAGTTTAACGTACCCCATCACATTAAAAACAAGTAAGGAAGTCTAAGTTCTTGTGTAAAGTTATGACCAGTCGAATTTTAAAAAATGCCTCCCTTAAAAATGGGCGGCGCTACGCCCACTTTAAAAAATTTATCAAAAAATCATTCTAAAATTACCAGGAGGATTTACCTATAAAATTATATCATTTAAGCCATTTCAGCTACCGAGATATGTTAATTTATGTGATTTTCGATAACGGAAAAGAAACGTGGTTATCATCCGACTTTGCCCATTTCCCATAGCAACCTACCTTGGCTAGAAATAACCATACCAAATCTCATGCAAATATCTCCAACTTTGCTCAAGTTATCGTGTACACAGACGGACAGACGGACGGACATGCTTTAATCCACTCCTCTTTTCAACTTAAGAACTTTCATATATGGAACTCTATATCTATATCGGTTATTTTGTGCCTTTACGTGGTACCGTTATGTGGACAAAATTATAATACCCTTGTACTAGTACTAGTACGCTGGGTATAAAAGCGTATGGGCCGATACCTACAGGTTATCATTGGAGCCTCTAACGATATTTTTGTGACGAGCTTCCTTTTCAATTTCCGGCGTTTAGAAAAGAACCCAAACCCATTTAGATTTTTATAGTTTTTCTAGGTCCACTTGCATAGTTATTTTGAAAAGTTGTACCGAAAACTTATGAGTTTAACCAGTCATTTAACGTTAACTCTGAGTTAAGAGGATAACCTCCGTGCAAGTTGGCTTGGTGCTTTTAAATTCAAAATTATATACTACCTTTGAACTTTGATAAAGAATTTGTCTCTTAAATTTCTCCATCCCATCCACAATATTGAGTTCAAAAAATCATCAGCGCATAACTTCTAATGCAGTCCATCTTTGTTTTGCCGCCCATGAAAAGGTATCACGTCACCAACTTATCCGCATTATAACTTTGAACAAAAACTTTTCTATTTTTTCATACGCGGCAGCGATAAAAAGTAGTTTAGAAGCGTGGAAACTATTACAACAAATGAAAACAAATAAAAGATTAAACAAAGCGGTAAAACTATAAACAACTTTATTACGCGCAGACCCACAAGCAACCATAGACGCAGACATCAACTACAAACGTAAGTATTTAAGCAGTGGAAAAAAACGAGGAGAAAGTCAAAAGTTGCAGCTTTGGAGTTTTGAAAAGTGACCGGAAAAGGATAGTTGGAGGCAGCAACAACTTGCTACGCACACGAAAGCTTCAACACTTTTCCCGATACCATACCAGCGCAGTAGGTGCCACAAAGCAGGCAGCATCTGGTGCTCTTATTTTTATTACTCCCGCCCAGGAAAAAATATTTTTCATTGCAACACAAATGCGCATTAACAGCAAATTCGAACTCGGCGACTCAAGGAATGAGTGTCAGCGAAAAGTTTTAAGCTGCAAAAGGACGAAGACTAATAGAACAAACAAGAAATAGAAAGTTCAGGCTGGCAAGTGGTACGTTTAAAGGTTTACTTGCGTTTTTGTTATACTTTTGCATTCTTCGCATCGTACTTTAGTTTTTTTTGGGTTGGTGATTATGCGTATCCAGCTTACGTCACTTTAATAGTGCTTTATAGCTTTATTGTCTTTATTTGAGGGAGTGATATTATGCTTTGATATGCAACGGCCAAAATCGCTTAGGCGGTTAAGCGCCAATAAATGATGATGATGATATTAACGTACGTTAATTACCAATATCTTATATTTAAATACGCACCAATGCCATGTTTGCAAATAGATCCCCCCACACGGCACTGTCATCGCGACCTGGACTATGGTAAATATTTTCAGACCCTATCTCGAAAGAAATAAAAACATTTTAAAAGATCCAAAAATGTACGGAACAAAAATTTTGGTTCGAAATTTGGATATGCATGCCCTTTAGGTCGGTGCCTTTTAGCCTAAATAACATGTGTGTGAGGTTTTATTGTTCTAGGTTAACGGTAACCCGTTCCGATTTTCAGTTAAAGTTTTATCTAGCAGCTTATACTAAGTTCGCAAAAAAGTCCATTTAGGCTTCGAAAAACACATAATTTTAATATCGTGTCCATATATAAGGGACTGTGCAACAAATTACGTATTCACGAGAAAATGACATTGAAATTTCAACGTTAGTTTAGTATATTGCGTCACAATATATTCTCGAGAAAAAATTATTATGTATATCTAGAAATCTTCACTTCTTCTAACGTTCCATTTTAACATATTGCTAAAAGGAGAAGTAGAGTTAATTTTTTAAACTTATTTTGAAGAAAGTTTTTTCACATAAATAAATGAAGTAATATTTATTACTATATATTGGAGAAAATTCATCATGACGATTAAAGTTATAAAAATTCAGACTTATTTTGCATTCAGGTACATATTTGAGTTTTGTAGTAGCACAATTTTTTTGTGTTGGTGTTTTTGTTTGGAAACCGAAACCGGAACGAAACCGTAACCGAAACCGAAATAAATGTTGAAGAACGAAACCGGAGCCGAAACCGAAACACGTTACAAAACCGTAACCGAAACCGGCGTATGAGTAACATTTAGATATTCAAGTAAAAGAAGTTTAGAACAAATTTTTTATGTTTGGTTGATATTTCCGAAACGGATTGACACACCAAAATAAAATTTAAACTACGTTCAGGCTCCCACCTAAAAAAATGAACCTAAATTTTAAACCCGTATAAAGTTTAATCAATTTCTCAAACTTTTTTGTACAATATTTCAAACCGTCCAAATACCTACAAAGATTTTCAATTTCTTTTGGTTTCGATTTAAAATCTAAATGAAAAAGCTGTCTAATTTTTTTATTTTTGGTTTGTTTTAATATAATTGAATTTTGCCCACAAAAACTTCATGTGCGTCATAGCTCAGCGGTAGAGCAGTCGGCTGTGACTCCTGAGCGTTTTCGTTCGAGTTCTGTCAGCTGCCACATTTTTTTTAGTTTTATTTTATTCTTAAAACTATTCGGTCTAAAATTTAAACTTTTGGGTTTGAAAATTCAAATTTATTTTTGAAAGCTTATTCAAGATTGAATTTTGCCAACAACATTTATGTGTGCGATGTAGCTCAGTGGTAGAGCAGACGGGCATGATGCGGGGAGTCTTGGTTCGAATTCCCGCCAACGGACAAAAAATTTATTTTATCTTTAAAAAATTGTTAAAACATTTCTTGTTTATAATTGAAACCCGATTCATTTAGCCAATTTTCATGAAAACTGGTCTAGATTGAATTTGAATCCAAATTTGGTTTGGTCATATATGTAGTCCAAAAAAGTTTAAAATTTAGGTTCAAATTTTTAGCCGTGTAGCAATATGAGTAACACGAGTACATTACATTAAATTAGCAAAACGCAGTGGAAGATTTGACAATCAGTTCAACTGCAAGTCGGCACGGGTTGCCGTGGTCCGAATTGCATACAACCTTTTCAGGATAGTTATTGATGCATAATGAACAAAATTAGAGAGTTTGCGTTTAAATGGAGTGTTGCCGATACTGACAGTTACTGTTCCCACTGATAAAACCTCACTACAAAGAATGCACCTTAGCCAGCTTCAAGCCTCCTCCCATTCCGCAACTTCTGTTTTCTTGCTGCTATTAGCATAAACCTGTGGTAGTCCAGGATGTTTTTGCTGGTGACATCGGTCCAGTGGGATTCGCACTAACCGCCATTGTACTAACCTAGAGTCCACTCCCGGTAAGAAAATGAAGATCGTGCTGCTCTGAGGTCCGGTTTCTTGCCAAATCGCCTCGATGTTACTCTTTTCCAGTAAACTCTCAAGGAAATGACTGTGAGTTCTTAAGAGACATAGACATAGTAAGACAGCCTGCTGATAGCATGTCGGCTATCTATCAGAATTTAAAAATCACACTCTCACAGTGTAGTGCGTCGTCTTTGATCTCTCTAGCTTCCCATTTACTATGTGTGTTTGCAAAGTCTTTAGCGTTGAAAATTTTCCCGCCAAGTTGCAGCTGCTAACATTTTTTTTGAATAAGTAATTTCCATATTTCACACAGTTAAGGTACGCACGTTTCCCAAAAGGGTTGAATTACCTACCAAAATATGCAGCATCAGCATTTTTATAATAATCTTTGAAATCAGCATCACTATGCTGAGCAATCACATCATCTACAACCGGATCGGCAACGGCACCAAAACCAGCTCTGCCTTGGAATGCGGCAAAACAGAACCGAGCATTTCGTTAAGTCATTTACCATGGGATGCATCATTTGCATATTTGTACTTGCAACATTTAATCGCTCAGCATATCCTTTAGCACACTATCCTACTCATACTTACGCACCCATATGCGTACGTCACCTTTGAAAATTATAGCTAAATTATGCAAATCCACAACGCAACATAGCAAAGTTTTTTGCTTGCGCTGCTGCATACGGCCAACCCATTTCAGTTCCTATTAATTTTCACATCAAATTCCAATCCTTCAAAGGCATAAAAGTCGAAATGTCATACCTATGGTCCTATGCATACGGCAGTCCTGATGCATTGTCTTGTGTGGTGTGTTAGTGTGTGTTGTATGTGCTGTGAGTGTCAAATCAATTGCGTTACGCCTCAGCAATATGCCTCAAATGTTGCAGTTGTTGTTGTTTTCTATTTGCACACTTCGATCTCTGACAAGGCATCGTATCGATGAATGGACCTTTTTGTTCGATAATTGCAATATTACAACTAGCTACCTGCCGTTCTACCGACAGTTGTTCGATCGTTCGTTCGTCTATTCAAACTTTGTGTTTTGTTAATTTTGTGGGATTATGAAATTGAGTACTTTGTCGGTTAGAAGTCAAGTGAGAAGGTTAATTACAATTGTTGCTTTGTTGTTTTTGCAACAGTTTACCTATTCAATATGTCAATATGTCATTGTCATCGATTTGTTTTGTTTGTTTAATTTTTGCAATAGCTGTTTTTTTTTGTTTTCGCAACGGAAAGAGTACCTTTAAAGTGCTTCAATACATTTGTGGGATAGGTAGCTGCTTTGTTGCTCTTTTCGATATAGAAATATGTTCGTTATCTTCGGCAGGATAAGTGCAAAATTTGCCATTGACAACTGTGTGTTTAAGCAAGCATTGCGTGTACGAGCGCTGGGATAAAGAGAAAAGGGTGCATTTTGTTTTGGATTGTTATTGTTGCCGTAGGATACTTTCAATGAAATGAGTTTTTATTTTCCTTCTTTCATTATGTGGCTTAGGGAATGTTTAGTGTGCGATATCTCATTACCATTTCAATTAGACTTGTTTAAAATGTGAAAAGATATTGTGCATATGTTAATGTTTTGATGATGGGAAGTAAACGAAAAAGTCATTTACCATAATGGGAGTTCACAATTGACTATGTATCTTGTTATCTGTGTCTATAAAGGCAATACACTGCGATATCATATCGCTCTTAAAATATCCGGTACCAAATGATTTGTGATCAAAGATCCAGGATTTCTAAGACAGCGGTTCTCCACAGTTCTCAGAACTTTTTACTTTATTAATTAGGCGAGGGTTGGCCCTTTTAAGTTTTTGTTTTTAATAAAATATTTGTTGGTATTGACAATATCTAAAAACTATTTCTATGGATGAGCTTTCTGAAATAAAAACAAAAAGCGAGTGAGTCATAGTCGAAATAAAGTAGATACTAAATTTCCAGTTTTTGGTGTCAGTTTAGGTTAACTATTCTTCGTTCAGGAGCAGTGTGACAATAGGACCAAGGTATGAAACCGATTAAAATAACGTTCCGGTTTCGGTTTTATAACACGATTAGGTTTCGGTTCCGATTTCGTTCTTCAAAATTTATTTCGGTTTCAGTTTTGTAACACGATTCGGTTTCGGTTCCGGTTTCGTTCTTCAAAATTTATTTCGGTTTCGGTTACGATTTCGTTCCGGTTTCGGTTTCCAAATAAAAACACGAACGCCAAAAAATTGTACAAAACTTAGGTATGTAGCTGCATAATAGGTCTGGGGTCGAATCGTTATATACGATCACGAATTGAAAACCAGACGAGAGAAAATTCCGTGATACGTCAGTCGTATAAGCGAAATGGGATTGTTATATACGATAGCAAACGAAAATAAATTTATTTTCAATTCACAAAGTTTTGAATACTTTCAGTCACTCGGTCACGAATTTAAAAATCCGAAACTACGATAGAAGTTGTATGTTCACGTAAGTCGTAGTCCGAAATACAAAATTTTATGTGACGAGTTGTACGATCACGGATGTCACGATTCGGGCCCTGAATTTTTATTACAATTTTCCAATATAACACCACTGTACGATAAAATCCACTTTTTTCTGGGTATTGGACTAAATCAAATTTTTTAAGAGATTAAGAGATAAGTATTTTTACTTAATGGCGTTCCCTGAATTTCGAAGTTAGCCTCCATTAGTTACGGGCTTTCGAAGTTCGAAGTTGGACCCTTCCAAGATTTGGTTTTCTAAATGTTTTGTTTAAAATATTGAAAAATGTTAAATGTGGGCGTGGCCTTCTTGCTCCTCTTACTTGATTGGTGCACTTTCTTTTTATTTGAAAGTGTATTTTTTTAATTTCTTAAACAAAACAATTAGAAAAGCAAATTTTCGAAGCGAATTTTCGATCTCGTAAATTTTTTTCGATGCCATCATTCAGCTACATATATGTAGCTAAATTTCCTATTTAGGAATTTGATATTGAGGTCACGTGTCTTTTGTAACATTGCTCGACAATCTTCCATGAAAGCTTTCCAGAGTACCCTTTGGTAAGGGAAAATATGTTCCCATAAAAAGAAAAAAGGCGTAAAAAATTTAAACCCGTTTGGAAACGTTTCCGGCTTTGAAACGGTTTCGGTTTCGGTTTTGAAAAACGAAACGGTTGTAATCGGTTGCGGTTTCAGTCCTCGAATAGGACACAAGACATTTCTTTTTAATTGTGTTTAAGCGACATAACATGGTTTCGTTTATTTCATCTGCATTACATACTATTGTAATTCGCAGATAATTTATGGAATATTCGGAATACATAGCTTACAGTCGCTATCGCAAATCGTGGTTTTTCACAAGCAAAATGGGGTATGCCAATAGCCGTCAATGCCTCAGAGCCCAAGTGCTCATCACTAAAGAATAAATAGCAGGTGTAACAAAACACAAGTGTTTTATATTTTTTATTATTTCCAATAAGCTTATACGGTCTAATGCATTTAGTGCAAGAAAACTACATCATTTCACTGAGAGAAATGCATTGAATGTTGTGACAATATCACTATTGATAGCGCCGAGTTTGATGCAATATTCATTCAGAATGAGCGAGTTATCAAATATTATTTGCTCCCAATAAAAAGTAAAATGACATGTCAACCATTTCGATATGATGTACTATTTTTTATATTTATGGATAGAATACTAATATGTTTGAACGGCATGTCAATATCTATGGTCGTGATATGAATTTCTATTGTCGGTATATCCATATCCATATTTACTGCATAGTAATAATGGTAGAGACAGCGTATTAATATATATGGACGAAATGTAAATTTTTCTGGGACGCATAATCATAATAGTTCAACAATTTTTACTATGGATTTTCTAACAATATTACAACTTGTTGGAGCGGTTTTTTTAAATAAAAATTTTTTTGAATTTCTTATCATTGAACATTTTTCTAAAAATTGTATAATATGCCGTAGCTGAATGATAGAATACTGGGCTAACGTGCCAGACGAGCGTGGTTCGACTCTCACTGAAACCAGATGTCAAATTATATAAAATTTTGTTTTTTTAAACTATTTAGAATTTATCAATAGTTTATATGGATATCATTTCAATAGTGATTTATCAAAAAAGCATTGATGAAACATCCATATTCATTGATGGGACAGAAATATCAATTTTTATTTAATGTGATATCAATAATTATGGATGTTCGATCCATAGATTTCCCTCCGTGTTTTCTTCAGTTTTCGTTCGAGGTGTGTTTTCTCCAAGAGAAGAGGTAACCTTTTGCGCCAATGCCTCAGAGCCCAAGTGCTCAACACAATAAATACATTTAAATTTTGAGGGGGTTTCTAAGGAAATGAGAATAGCCCACAATGCATTCTCAGAGCCATAGTGCTCGCCCCAATTAAAACATACAGAGTGTCGCTACCAAAACACAGTCCACTAAACACAGTCCATGAGACTTGATGGAATATAAAATTATTAAATTAAATTATATTAAAAAGATTTTGGTTGAGGTGGGATTCGAATCGGCAACCCCGGCCAACTCCCTCAACCATATAATATAACAACAACTATCATAATAAACTGTTCGCCGCCCACAATTTAACTCCAGCTTAGACAAATTGAAACCCTGCTAGACATGAATTGAAGCACCCATCAGTTTTTTCATATTGCCTTTATATTTTTAATGTTGGCCTTTGCGGGAGCATAGTGTGTATAACGATAACCCAAACGAACGATTTGTCTCTTGACTTTTCGTCTAGCAGTCACATTCTTATTAGAACTCGAAACTATTTGTCAAATTGAAGTGCAGTCATAGGTATTTAATGCAAGAACTTATAAGAATCAGTTAGGTTTTTAACGTTTTCATTTTATTTCAAAATTCCCGGAACATTCTTTTTGGATTTTTGTCATAAAAGTTTCTGATTGTAACCAGTAATGCTAGATAATTTCCGCTAAATTTCCTCACAAAAATGGCAAAATTCCCTCAGTATCCCACATTTTAAATAAAAAACCACATGAAGTTCCCACGGAATTTAAATCACTTTTTTTGGGTGGGTATTATATTTCGACGACTCTTCCACTCAGCCATCACCCTGTTTCAAAATAATGTTCGAGAAAACCCTACCTCAGAATTTGTTTGAATAACGCTATATTTCAGTTTTTTTCAATGACGCCCTATTTCAAAATTCGCTTGAAGACCGTGCTATCACAGAATGAGTTTGAAAAAGGCCCTATTACGGTGAAAATTAAACACATTTCAACTACGATATGGCGTTTTCAATCAAATTTTTAAATAGGGCGTTATTAAAAAAATCTGAAATAAAGCGTTCTTTAACCGAATTTTTAAGTAGAGTGTTAAGGCCGGCCCACAACGAGAATTGCTGCGCTGCTATAGAATTTCCATTAACACAACAACGGAGCAACACTTTTGAAATTTTTATTTTTCTTTGTTTCGACATTATTCAGGGTGACCAGATCAAAGAAACGAAAAAAACTAGACGAAGATAATAAAAATCCCATAAATATGGGTTTATAGAACTTGGGAACAGTCTTGCAATTCTTTATTTTAGTACAATATTTGCAAAATATATGTATGTGCAATAGGGTGATCAAAAAATGTCGACTTGGTCTTACCCCCTAAAAGTTAGGTATTGATGAGAAAATAAGCCTTGCAAAAAACTAGCGCTCTAACTTAACCCTTAGGGGTGGCTATTTTTTTCGCCCTTTCCCATACATTTTGCATGGA